>CAJVPY010004260.1:0-12859 GCA_910591965.1 Dentiscutata erythropus | reverse complement strand
ACTCAAAATTTTTATTAACAAAATTTAGAAATTTTAAAAGTATTTATTAGAAATATAAAACAAAATATAGTACAAAAAGAAAATGAAAACTAGAATAACTACAAACTCCACCCAAGAAAAACCATACCCATTTTCTAAAATACTCTGCAATGCCAAAATCTTCATCTCCAAATCATCATTTATCATCTCCAAGTCTGCAACCTGAACCCTTAACCTATTTCTTTCTAACTACAACCTCTCTAACCAAACATCATTTTCATAATTCTGCTAAACTAGTTCAACTGGATCACGCTCTTGTAACTGTGCCTGGAGGTTTGCTACTTGATTCTGCAACCCCTAGATAATAGCCAGAACAGACTGACTTCTAGTTGTTCATGGCATCTAAGTTTTGACAAAAGTGTCGTTAGAAAAAGAATACTTTTTCCAAGATGAATATACTTAAAAAATGAGAGTATAAAAAGAAAGAAAAAGAAGAAATAATCAAAGGGAAAAGTATCCACTGGGGCTATGCAATCAATCATACAAGTCATGAAGAAAAATCAATTATCCAAGTATGAAGAACTGTTAGCTCACCCAGATATGAAAGACTGGCGATTGCCCCAAAAGTGTAAAGCTAACGAGGTTTAGCACATGGTCCGAAAAGTATATCCACCTTCAACAAGAAAAACAAGCAAGACAAAAGAAGTTATTGAAAAACTAAAGAAGAAAAGAAAAGAGTATTAAACAAGAAGGTTTTTAATATAAAGAAATTATAGAAAGGAATAGTGCCAAGAAAAAAGTTTGCATGTAGAATTTTTAAAAAACAAAACACACCAAAGAACAAGAATATAAATGAGAATTACAACAATAGTTAAATTTTTATTTTTTCATGCCAAGAAAAAATATCACATGGTATAAACAAAGAAAATCATAAACAATAATGATATAATTTATAAATTTAGAAAAGGATGAACAATTTAGAATGCAAAGCTAATTTTAGTACAAAGAATTGCATAAAATCCGAAAACCTCCTAATTTTTAAAGAAGAAATAGACAAAGAAACTAATAAAACACATAGTTCTAGCGTGTGGAAATTCAACAAAGAAAACTGTATTTACTAAATTAGTATTACTATAATTATTTATCTCTTTTAGAAAGAAGATTCAAAAGAAAGACTTTAGCAAAAATTTTATAATATATTGTCTATTTTAAATCAGCTATAACCAAAACACGTGATTAAAACCTAACGATGTTATTGAACAATTACAAAGATAATGCTCGAAGGAACACTAAAAAAATCTCCAAAGAAACAGAAAACTCAATTCAATTCCAAGATATAGCAAAAAGAAATACTATAACAGTAACCAACTTGGCAAATACTATGAAAAACTCCTACTATTACTCTTGAAAAACTATAATTTTTGGAGAAAATTCTTAAAGGCAATAGAAAATACAAGACAAATTTTAATTTTTAATTATATATTGCATACTACATTATCTATTTTAGAGTAACTATAATTAACACATAATTATTACCCTATTAATATTCAAAAGGAGTAGCTAGAAAAATTTTAGTATTATTTGAACTATGGATTAATAGTCATGGCGGAGGGCTGTCATTATGCAGACCCAGGTTCGAGACTGGCTAAGAGAGCTGCCTGCTAAGTACCAAGTTCAGTGTGGCCCTTAGTTGAAGTATTCGAATAATTGATTTTTTTTTATTTTATTTTATTATTATCATTATTTTTATTTTATTATTATTATTATTACTATTATCATTATTATTTTTTTTTTAGTTTATATATTTATTTTATTTGAAAAAGGGAATAATAACATAATATATATGTACAAAAGAAAGAAAATTACAAATCAAATTCTACATCTAAATCTACTACAACACTATCTATATGACTCTCCAACTTAGCAACCTAAACCTGCAACTGATTTCTTTCTTGAACAACCCTCCAATGCTCCTCATCTCTTCTCTAATTCTCTTCTACTGACTCTGCATTCCAAAAATGAATTTTTTCCAACTTCGCTTCCAACACTATGATTCTTCTTCTTAAGGAACTTACTTCTTGCTACAACCTGATATGAATTACAAAATTAATCTTTTATTAAAAACTATTATAAGAATTAGTAAATATTTACCTTCTATTCTGATCCTGCACTCCGATAAGAGCCTCATAAAGAGACTTATTACTATTACGTCGTAAACGTCAAACAGCATGTAAAATACGAGTGCAAGACATTTTTAATGATTATTATTGTTGTTATTATTGTTATTGTTGTTGTTGTTAATGTTATTATAATTAATATTGTTAATATTATTGATATTAACAAAAAGAGAAAAAAAAAATTCTTAGAACTAGAAACCACGCTATATAGAATATACCTTATTCTAAATTAATCCTGATCGACACAACATGCAAAAATTTGATAATTCTATTGGACAATTTGGATGAACTATTAACTTATGGAGTTTGTTTTTAAAGGTAATAGAAATATTATAGAATGAGCTATCAGTTAACTAGATAATACCTTTTGTATCTTTTATACCTTTTATACCTTTTATACTTTTTATATCTTTTATACCTTTTGTACCTTTTATACCTTTTATACCTTTTATACTTTTTATACCTTTTATATCTTTTGTATTTTTTATACCTTTTATACCTTTTGTATCTTTTATACCTTTTATATGTTTAGTACTTTTTATATCTTTTATACATGTTGTAAAAGCTATATAAACCCTAGCTTTTATCCTTCTTGTACAGGAGGATTCGTTCTCTGCAATATTCTAAATATTAGGATTCTATAGAAATAGATACCTATAGATAGCTTTGTATCTAGACATTATATTATAAATAAATAAACATATCTTTGCTTTAAAGTAAACTATGTCTTTATGCTTCTAATGAATATACCGAACTGCTCTAGTGAGGAAATATTCCACTTCTACACTGCTTCATATCTCACCCTGTTGTTTTAAAGATCCCTGTCACTGTGTGCTATGTTGCAGATAGTCAATTAAGAAGGCTATCCCACTTGTAACACTATATATAACTTTTTTTTCTATTTAGATAACCTGCTTTCATCTTTTAATTAAAGTTGTTCAAAATAAAATTTTACATTTATATATTTTACTGGTTTTCGCTTTTGTGAACCTTTTACTAAGTGAAAAATGTGGTTAAAGTTAGAAAAAAAAAATTTTACAAAAAAATTTTTTAGAATAAATTTTTTTTCTAACTTTAACCCTATTTTTTACTTAGTAAAAGGTTTGCAAAAGCGAAAACCAACAAAAAATATAAATGTAAAATTTTATTCTGAACAACTTTAATTAAAAGATGAAAGCAAGTTATCTAAGTAGAAAAAAAGTTATATATAAAAAACTGGAATTTTTACCTTTAGTACATAGCTAACTCATTTTTCTATCAAGGTAACCTACTTTTATCTTCTAATTAAAGTTGTTCAGAGCATAACTTTACATATAATTACTAATTTAAAATTAGTAAATATTTGTTTTTAATAAAGTTAATTTTTGAAATTGTACAAAACTAGCAAAATTTTAACATAGTTTTTAAGCTCAAAATTTTCTTCTTTATTTGTTATATATGATCATAAAATTTATTTTTAAGTTAATATGTAGATCGAAAAACATCAAAGCTGCAAAGTTCATAGTAATTTTATATATTTTTTATTATAATTTTATATATAAAAAAATTACATATGACATATCGTGTAATTGTTATTAAATAAGGTTCGGTTGCAAAATTATATAAAATTTGCAAATCAAAAAAAAAAAAGAAATTGATCCTTTCTGATTTTTTGATTCCCGATTTCTTAAATATTTTATTACAGAAATAAAGTTATAGATTCGTTATTTTGTAATATATTTGATTTAGTATCTTTTTTCATTATTTTGTAAAGAATTTAATTATGCATTATTATGGCAGTTTGCAAAAAGGTGTGACCTTTGCAGATAATGATATTATGTAAAATCACAAGAAATCGGCTGATTCTAGTGAATTTTTCGATTCTTAAAGAATTTTAAAGATTTCGAATAAAATATAGACCAATAGGAAATTAAAATCTCAAAAATTTTTCCATTATTATCATCACGAAATCACAGGGTCACACCTTTTTGCAAACTGCCATAATATTGTATTAAATTTAATTTTATAAGAATTATTATATGATTCTAGAAAATTAATTTGTTTATTACTAAAAGAATTATGAAATTTCAAATATATATGAATAGGAGGAAACATCCAAATATAGATATGATTTTTATTCTCTATTACACAAATCACTCATTGTATCAACCAGTCAAATATCACTACAAGATTAGTCAACCAATCAAATTGTAAAATACAAAATCGTAGAATTCAAGAGGATTTAAAAAATATGTTGTAAAGCAAAGTAAGAGCTTTATGTTTGTTTAAAAATTTTCAATATTTATAAAAAACATAAGTCAAGCGAACCTTCCAAAAAGTATTGTAAAATAATATAAAAAAATTTTTTATCAATTGTGTAACAATTTTGTGACGTTTCAATATTTCCCTCTGTTATATATATATATAAGTCTTTATATAGTATAATATTTATAAGTTATCATATGGTGAGTAAAAAAAAATATTGGTATGGTGATATAAATCAGTGATCGGATAAAATATCTGTCGGGGATATTTGGCCATTGAACCTAGGTGCCGCACAAAAAATGCGCAGCAGATCCTCGATTTTGATTGGCTAAAATAAATTAAGCCGAAATTACTCATAATTTTACTAATTAAATCGCAGCCGCCTATTAAGTGAAAATTGTTCCTGGGTCAATTTTACCATAATGCGTGCTTATTTTTTAAAAATTTCTATTTTTGTAATGAAAAAATTAAAAAGTTAATTCCGGCCGGAATTTAGTAAACAATTTTGTAATGCGGGACCAAAATTTCGAAGATCTTCGGTCGTTAGCCAATCAAAATCGAGGATCTACCGCGCATTTTTGCTAGGTTCAATATATAAGGCCACGACTGCGGCCCATATATCTATGAAAGATATTTGGTGTTATCACTGATATACATTCATACCACCGTACCAATATTTTTTTACCTATCCATATGATAACGGTATTATCGTCCGGCTGTTGTTATGACTGCCGCACCAAAATTTTGATTATACAGTATTTGTACGGTTGAGTTTTAAAATTCTTATTAGACAGAAAAGATTATTATCAAAAGAATTTTAAAACTCAACCGTACAAATACGATCAAAATTCGGTATGGCAGTAACAATATTGCCGTACGCCATCAGAAGTAATGTTAAAGAAATCGAAAATCAGAAATAAGAAATTATTTTCCGACCAAATTCGTATCCTCATATACTGTATTTTGGTTTATCGTTGATATCTCATGATCTAGTGATCAAATCTTGATGATTTTGGTATTATTCGAATTGTTTCAACATGATTCAAAATGGTATCAAATCATCAAATTTGATTACTAGATTACAAGATGTAAATAATGAACCAAAATATACAAATTTGGTTGAAAAAACCCATCAAGATTAATTATGATAATAAATATTTAAAAGCAAAAAAGACAAAAATAGCTACAACATCTCTTATGGGTCTGGATCAAAATCTTGATAACAGGATCCTCAAAGTTAGCCAGGATTAACTTAGTGTTGGCCAATTTTTTAGGAATTTCGACCCTGTCGGGATTCTTATTCTCGAAATTTTGCTTCTCTTATATTATATACAATTTAGTTATAACTATGCCTTATATTATTTTACGTTTTAATACTTATACTAAGTGAACATTATACATATCTCCTAATGTATTCTTCTAATGTATTCTGCTTATTTATATTTCTATTAGAAACCAACATCGGTTAAATTTCAATTATAAGAGTTTATTATCAGTTTTTGAGCAAAAAAAATTTCATTATTTATAGTCAATTTTTATAATATGAAAATGAAATTATTTTGGAAGTTGCATTTATAGCATTTCTTCTGAAATAAACTTATTAAAAGTGATAAAACAAGTGATACCACCAAGCTTATTAAATACGGGTTTTTCATGGCACAAATAGAGTAAATGTTGAGCGGATTGAATACTCTACTAAATATCAACGGTTTAAGCTAACATGTTCAAGTGAGCATAACTACAAGTACATTTGTACAAACATTACAAACATTGTTTGAAACCCAAATTTTACGTAAGTACATTGGAACTGTCAGGAGTAATATTCAAGCGAACTTTAAAACATAGTTTAAGCAGGATAAATCCTAACCTATATCACATTACAGTTTATGCTTTTCACCTCTTACAAAACTTGAGATACATAATTAATCTATTACGGTATAATTATACTGCAAGAGTGATGATGATAATAAAGAACTCATTGTTTTTGTCTAAAATTCAGCATCTTAGAAAAATTATTACAAAAAAATAAGCCACAAAATTTATGATTTATTAGAGAGACAAATTAATTATTTTCGATATGGCGTTCGGCTCATAGTTAGACAGGAAACAAGTGGACAGACTAGTTGTACATTATTTATTTGCGT
The DNA here is from genome assembly GCA_910591965.1 of Dentiscutata erythropus. Taxonomy (NCBI): domain Eukaryota; kingdom Fungi; phylum Glomeromycota; class Glomeromycetes; order Diversisporales; family Gigasporaceae; genus Dentiscutata; species Dentiscutata erythropus. The sequence goes on along the minus strand of CAJVPY010004260.1, from coordinate 6,315 downwards.
AATATTAGGTATGTATAAGTGATTAGATTTCATCATGTATTCGTTCTTGAACTATTATAATATGTTGGCGGTTGAACTAATGCATTAATTCATTAAAAAATAAGGTCATACAAATATAATAAGGTACACATATGTGCAGTAAATTGTAACAATCGCGATCAACAATAGATCTATTCCCTTGACCGGCACATTTTTAGAATTACTTTTAATAGTCGAAATGCACATCAAATTACCATATTACGGATAGTAAATTTAGAACTATTTGTCCTGCTGCCATGTGGAAGTAATAAAACAAAAAATTTAACATACTGTATCATTGAAGTAAAAACTAGTCGGTAATGCATTATTGAATAATTAATTTACATTAAAAGTTGATTTACGCCTATAATGTCGAGCTTGATTTATACAATAATCATGTGATTGTGATTTTATGTTTGCTAATACATTAAAATTAATTTTGTTCAATGTAAATATTTTGCACATGTTTTAAGTGCATATCCATTTATCCAATCAGAAAAGGCATTAACAAAAATATTGCCGAATTTTTTAGTTGCCACAATATAGAACACTGCATTTATATTGATTGTTACTCGATATTAATTAACCAAGACCGGTCCTCGAAAAAAGGCAGTCCTTTTTATTTCTTTTCACCCATTGTGTTGTTTTTTTTCATCAATTTTCATAATGGTTTTTTAGTAGATATTTTTTGCAAAGTATCTTATGGAACAAATCAGTTGGCAAATTGTTCCTCGATCGCAAAAAATAAAAACCGTTCCTCGAAAAACAAATGAAATACATCCTTCATTAATACAAAGAAAAACCAACACATACACGCATAGTTGTGCTTTGAGCTTAACTCATTAACGCATCAAAGTAAGTCTTAAGTCTTGCTTTACTCTCGCACAGACTCTGTCAAACACATTTCAAATACATTCAAACTGGGGAGGTACTAATTTTCTCTTTTTAAAAAAAAGTTAGTAGATAGTCGAAACTCGAAGAAAATTACACATACCTTCGCTGGTCGATCATAATTTTACAACAATGAAATTCCTTAAGATTATATTGACCTTGATGATCCTCCTTGGGGTAGTAGTAAATGGGCTAACAACTAAATGTAATTATATTTTTCATATTTCTTTAATTCATAAAATAATATCATAAAAAAAAGGGTGTGAATCGAGCTATAATTCGATTTTTTTTTCACTCAAAAAAAAAAAAAAAAAGTACCAAATTTTTCTGGCTCAAAAACTAATGTAAATTCACCAAAAAAATCACCCGCGGCCATCCCTTCACCTAAACTCTCGTCACCTAAATCTACACCTAAACCTTCACCTAACCTTTCACCTAAACCAACATCTAAATCATCATCATCCTCCTCATCTAAATCATCACCCAAACCAGCAAATGGTTCATCATCTAAACCTTCGTCAAATTCATCACCTGAACATACGCAAAATTCATCACCTAAAATTTCACAAAAAAATTCATCACCCGAAATTTCACAAAAAAATTCATCACCTTCTCCATTGACTGTAAATAAATTGTTAGCTTCTTCCCCGAAAGCAACAGCCGCCTCGTCCAGCGACGATAGTGAAGACGATAATGGCGACGACTCGAAATCGACTACTACGCATATAACCACCAAAACCACAACTAGCCATCAAAGCACCTCTCCTTCGACAATCAAGTCAACTCTAAAAACTAATTTACCCTCTACAACGCTTTCATCCAATACAGCATTTATTACTCCGTTTTTAACTCCAACTCCAACTCCAACTCCATCAATTCCAACGGGAGCAACAAATAGTTCCGCCCAGGAACCTCAAATTCCTTGCCTTACTGGTGATTCTATAACTTCTTTATCATGTAAAGATTCTACTCAATATTATTGCAACCTTACAGACCATATGTGCTACTCAAGAGTCGAAGACAATTCACCATGTCAAGATGACACTGTATGCAATTTAAACTCAGCTTGTAGTGGAAACGTATGTGTTCCTTCAGGTAGTTCTAATGATAATTCACCGATTGACGCTGGTAAAGTTGCTATGATAGTTGGACCTATTCTTGGAGCATTACTACTTTTCGCTATTTTATTCCTATTCATTTGTTGTAGACGTAGAAGAAAAAAAAGAAGTGAGAATGATATTTTTGGTTCTATGGATGATAATTCTTATCCATTTGCCGCAAGGCCAAATTCATTCTCAAGCAGTACACCAACGCCTGTTCCCATAACTCCTCTAGCGTTTAATAATATTAGTAGTAGTAGTAGTAATGATTATAATAATAATAGTAATTATAATAATAATAATACAGAATATATGAATTCTCACTCTATATCTCCGGAAATGTTAATGATACCAGCAGGAACTGTTGATAGAAGAAATTCACCTGAAGATAATGAACTTGAAAATCAGACAAACACATGGAATCAGACAAACTCTAATACGATATGGAATCAGGCCAACACTAATCAGACAAACACTACTACTACAACATATTTATCAGGTACATCAACCTTTAATGATGTAGCAAGTGAACAAACCACGGAAAATGTTAGATTATCAAAATACTTGTATATTTCTAATGCATTAAATATTGGAAACAACAATATAAGAGATTCAAATTCATCATCAAGTGGTGAGACAGATACAAGAACTGGCACACCTATTAGACCATTTATAGTAAATGGAGTATCTAGTGAAATGAATTCACCAACATTACCATTAGAAGATTTAACAGATCGTGATCGTGGATCAACAGTATCATACTTTACAAATAATAGTAATAGAGATTCAGATGTTTTACCAACTATGGATCAAGATGAATTTAGAAAATCACCAGAATCAGTATATTTAGGTCTTGAATTTACACAACCTGAAACAAGACCTTCTAAAGGAAGATATACAATGGGATCAATGTATTCAACATATTCAACATATTCACAAGATTATTCTAATTATCCAGCTTCACCAACAACATATAACCTTTTACGTGGGGTACAATCTTCAGTAACTACTGGTAAAATTGATCATTCAAGATTACGTAATGATAGTTTTAGTACAGTAACTACACAAACCATTTCTCAAACATATGATGATTCTAGAAGTTCATATATTCAATTAAATGCACCAATATTTAGTAATTTTAATAATAATGCTAGTGGTAGTAATAGTTTAGCAAATACACTGACTCATGAATATTCGGATTCAACATATTCTACAGCGTCTTCATTGAATAGTAATTCCAACAATTCCAACAGTACTTCCAATAGTGATCATACTGTAACGCAAAAAAATATGTATTCAACCAATAGAAGTGATGGTCAAACTAGAAAATATGGAAATCAATACTAATTAATAATAATTTATTTATTAACGTATGGTATGAGCAGAATTATTTACAATTTAGAAAAAAAATTTTTTTAATTATAATTAGAGAAAAAAATATATTATTTATTTTTTTTTCGAGAAACTTTTTTATTTATTTACTAGTTCTTTAAGTTTTTTGTATATGTTTCTTGTAGAAAATTTTTTTTTATAAATAAGTTCATCATAATGTGGGATTCTTTTGACACTTTTGTAATAATATTTTTTTATATATTATTAATCTTTTGTTGTTTTTTTTTCGCTATTAAGCGTTCATAGTGATAGTCATCTAAAATTCTGTTATTTTTTATTTTTTATTCTTTTGCCGGGAGCAAAGTGGAGGACATGAACATGATAATAAAATCTAATACACCTGTTCACCACAAGGGTTTTGCTTATACATGCGATAATAAATAAATTAATTCATTAATTTTTTTGATATGCTGATCATCGATTATTTAAGGCTAGATTTTATTTTAACATTAGCGATTATGGTTAAGTGGTTCCGTAAGATTTTAAACTAAAACTTATACTGAAATTTTTGAAAGAAATCTTATTTAGAGTATTATAAGTATTAAAAGTGATATCATTTGATTGCCCGAAAAATTTTATGAAAAAAATTTCTATAGGTGAAAAATCTAAATACCGTTCTGGAACACAAATATAGCAAGTACTGAACGCATGTACGTAACGTTACATTCTAAAGTAACAGGCAATAAATAAATACTTCTGAATCGGATTCTGTGAAAATTTTCCGAATTTGTATGCTTTTGAGTAATTGTAATGTACTGTGTATAGATTTAAATGGAATGAAAGAGAGTATTGAGTGTCCAATGTATAGATTAGTCATTACTGCGCTTTTCAAATTACTGTGTTCATCAAATGATCGCCCATCACACGGAAATCTGAAAATTTTGGCAAATTTTGGCACTTTTTCATAAATAAATCTAATTAACATGTCTAGAAATCAAATTTCCAAAGATTCCCCATTATATTTAGATTCTACAGTGCTGCCTCTAGTAGTACATTAGAGCTGGTAGCTGGTTTGTCGAAATGATATCAAAATTCCCACTAACAAAAAAAAGAAAAAAAAATCTCTGGAAATTTTGATATTACTTTGTTACAATAATTACCAGATCTAGTGTACTACTAGAAGTGTTGCTGGAGAATCGAAATGTAATGGGGAATCTAGAGAATTTTTTGTTTCTGACATTTTAATTAGATTTATTTATGAGAAAGTGCCAAAATTTTTCAGATTTCCGTGTGATGGGCGATCATTTGATGGGCACAGTAATTTGAAAAGCGCAGTAAACAATTAATAAATAATTTTTATACTCACTCACTAAAACAATGTGAACGAAATGATTTAAAGAATATTGCATAATATCTAATAAGTTTTATGTTCTTGATTTGTGATTTATTTTGCTACTTTTAACTCAAATAATCTTTATAATTACCAACTGAATTAATGTAATAAATTTATTTGAAGCATATTTCACAATAGTAAATAAGCATTTATGTTCTTGATTTATGAGCCTGTTAATTCTAATAATTGTCGCGGCTGATGCTAAAATTTTGACCTATTTTATTATGATATTTTGAAATTTTTGTGACTTTTTGTTAATATTTTTTTAGGGTTAGTATTGTTAGTAAAAGTATATGTGAATTTTGTAGATATTATAAATTTAAATAGGGACCCTAAATTTCAGCATCAGCCGTGACAATAATTAATAAATGATCTTTATACTTACGAGCTAAATGAAATAATTAATATGAATAAAATAATTGGAAAGTAGTATGCTTAATTTGTTATCTTGTTTACTAATTTATTACAGTAATTCATAAATGATCTTTATACTCACTTACTAATGAAATGATTAATACAAATGAAAGATCAAAAGATATTTCATAATAGTCATATATATTTATATTATTGATTCGTGAACTTGTTTATAAATAATCTTCATACTCACTTGCTAGATTAATAATTAGTATAAATTAAAAGTATTACATAATAATAAAAAAATTATCATTATTTATTTGTGAACTTGTTTTGTTATTTTTAATTTTAATGATTAATAAATATTGTGAATGATGCTAAAATCGAATTAAAACCTATTTAATATACAATTTTTAAAAATTATAAAGTACATATTTTGGTTTTTTTTTAGGTTTAAATTAGAATTTGGGTTGGAGTTTATAATTAAAGTATAGAGTGATTTTGGTAAAGTTTATATTTCTAAATTAAAACCTCTAGATTTAGTATCATTTGATTTTAGCATCATCTACAACAAGAAATAATTTCAATACTCACTAGCTAATTAGTGCAAATAAAATAAATACATAAATTCCTATATTCTTGAATTAAAATTTATTTTACTAATTTTAATTCTAATAATTAATAAATGATTTTTTATACTCACATACTAAATGAAATGATTAAACAAATGCGAATAAAATTATTTGAAGAATATTATATAATAGTAAATGAGTAATTATGTACTTGATTAGTAAACCTGTTTTGCGTTTTAATTCAATAATTAATAGATAATCTTTATACTCACGTACTGAATTAATGTAAAAGAAATTATTTTGTAATAGTAAATAAATACTGCATTTTAATATGATTTTGAACTTGTTTTACTAATTTTAATTCAAATAAATAATTAATGATCTTCATACTCACATGCTAAATAAAATGATTGATTCAAATAAAATAATTTGAATAGTAAATAGGTAAATATGTTCTTGATTTGTGAAATTGATTGCCGTCTTTAATTTTAGTGATCAAGAAATGATCTTATACTCACATGCTGAATGAAATTATTTGAAGGTATTACATAATAGTAAATAAGTATTGTTGAGCTTGGAAACGGCGAGTCTGTCGCTAGAAGACCAGAATTCTCGCGCTACGTCAATTTCAAGGCTTGAATAGAGGCGTAAATAC
>CAJVPY010004259.1:0-12860 GCA_910591965.1 Dentiscutata erythropus | reverse complement strand
TTATTATTATTATTATTATTATTATTATTATTATTATTATTATTATTATTATTATTATTATTATTATTATTATTAAAGAAAATTTGTATAACAGACAAAAAAAAACTTTGATAATTTTCAAGGCCCTAAAACATTTCAAAATCCTAAAATCACCATGCAACCGTTTAACAATATATATATATAATATTTTTAATACAAATGTTTATATATATTTTTTTTCCTAAATTCCTGAATCAAAAAAAAACAAAAAACAATCAATCAGTAAATTATTAAAAAAATCATAATCCATAATTTATCGCCTGAAAATAATGCCAATAAATAGAAAATTAAACATTTAGAGGATATATGAGTGTCGTGTATTCCTACAAAAAAGAAGTTTTCAATTTATCATAGTTGGGTATTGTTCAGCAAAGAGGTCAGAATGGGGCTTTTTTAACTACATCTAATTTTATTTTCTTTTTTTTTTTGTACAAAATGTACGAGTTGCCACGTTGACGATCTCCCAACCTGAATGTTTGTTTGTTGAACAACCTTCTTTATAGAAAATTTGTTTATCATTACACCTTGTATATTTATAAATTTCATCGCATGACCATTACCTCATAAATCGTTTGAGTCGTCATTTACTTTAAAATAATAATAATAACTAATAATATTGAGAACAATGCCATAAATGACTTGACAGATCATATAATATAAATAATTATTATGCACGAGTCTTATATACAGCATATGTATAATCATTGTTTCCCGCCTAACTTTAATTGTCTCCGTCTTTTTTAATCATTTATTCATTCAATCTGCGCATACATCCTAGAGTATTATAATTGTGTCACGTCATATATACTATCCTCGATTTGGAGTTTTTATATTTCTTTTTAAATATAAACCTTTTAATGATATAACGATTCTTTAACCAGGTAAAACTGCTAATGAAAAGTAAAAAATTGCTGGCAGAAGAAAAAAGAAAAAGAAAAATAGTGAAAGTCTTCTAACAAAATTAAGCTTCATAAAATACATAACTTTTTTAAGAACTAATGATAGTACCTGTATTCTTAGTTTGGTTTGGTTTGCAGAACCTTTTAATTTATTTTAATGTGGCATATTTTTCGGAAAAGACCGTCCAAATTAGGAGGACATCAAAGACCGCGTTCAACTAATGTATGGTTTCATAAGTAGCTAATTACAAAAATTATATTTTATTGCATATATTTTTATATAAGTTTTAGAACTAAATCGTAATAATTACATATTGTTTATTACATATAACAATGTATGATAAATGCTAATTTATTCCTCAGGCAGCGGAGCTATCCTTATGCCGTATGATGACACGATGATGATTAGTGCTATTTATTATACGTTTATTGCGTCATTTCGAAGTCAAATTAATAAATCGAAGGCTAAAAGAAAAAAAGAAATTACATAATATTGATATATGAGAAATTATAGGCATCATCCATGGGAGACATATCTCCCAAAATTCCTTAAAATTTATTTATGTTGAATATTGTTCATATTAGGGTTAGAGATAAGAAAACGGTTACAAAAGGAGCTATTCTGTATCTATATAATAGCATGCTTTTTTATGTAGTATTATAAATAATATATATTGTTGATGTTAAACCGGCGGTTCCTGTAGCACTAAAACCACTATCACGGGACCTGAAAACGTGACTAGGACCCGATTCAAGTTCCTTCTCAAAATCGACAGGAAATCGGGAGAAATGTGTTCCCCCGCAAAGCCCCTAAATAAACTAAGCCTGAAGTAGCCTCAGGAGCGTAAAAGGATCAAAGCAAGTCGCAAAAGAATCAGAAAGATGCTATGATTGCATCTATGATATGATTAGTGCTTAGAAGGTCCCGGGACCATGGATTAGTGAATTCCCGGATGAGGCGTAGGGAGAAAACCATGGGATGGCCACCTGGTTTAAAATGCTAACCAAGCATCTCCCAAAAAGGCTAAATGAGGTAGTGATACTGATGGGTAAAGCAAGCCAAATGAAACCAAATCAGAAAATCGTGTGGCCGAGTGGGATGAATGTTTACATTCATGTAAGCGAAGGCCTACTTATTCAAAGATCGTCTGAAAAGTAGATGAATACGATGAGATAAGGAGTTGTAGTTCTATTCTTCTTTTTTTTCTTTCAATATGAACCAATTTTTGTATAAATAGACTTGTAATCTGCTCTGGTGAAAGAGCAGTTCAGTTCGAAAAGACCACAATAAAAAGTTCGATTCTAAATAAATAATTAAAAACTTCAACACTTTTGGTAGTGAATCTTTGTTCCCGTATAAACCCATAATAAATCAACCCTAAAGCTTTTTCCCTCACCAAATCTTAACCACCTCACCACTGTTGGTTTGTTGTGTGGTTTTTGTGGGTGTTTGTCTTCCTGTAGTGACTATCTAGACTTGCGTATATCTAGTTTAGCCACTAACATTATATACTCTAATTTACCAAATAGAAAAATGTATTTACCAACTAGGAGCTGGACCAGTGTAAGTCTGGAGATAAAAAATGTATTGAGCATACTACTTCGAAAATTCAAGTTAGAGAAATGGATAATGTATATATATTATAATCATTATGGCCAATCAGATTCACGGAAGCGGACAGACGGAATTCTCACGTGATCGAAATGATTACTTGCTGTCATAAAACATAGTGTCCTCCACTTTGCTCCGAACAATAATACAATCCAATTATTTTTATAAATTGTAATTATATTTAGCAAGTTATAGTTATAATTATAATAAAATTATATAATTTTATTGTACTATAGTAAGCTATAATACTATAATTATAATCAACAATTATTAGAAGCTTCTTTATAACAAATTTATGTAAAATATTAGTATCTAAAAAAAAACTATTAAATCTGAATTAAACTTTTTACTACTTCTTAAATAACTATCATTGATTAATTGCTAAGGTAAGTTTTTATAAGTTATATATTTAAAATCTTTAGCACAAATTTTTTATGTTGATTTAGTATTTAGGCTAGAGTTAGAGTTTTTGATATATAAAATATTTTCACTTAAATCACCGCATACTAATCGATTGGCCCAGTTTTTAAGATAATACAACATAGGTGGTAAAACACCATAGGTGCGTTTTAGTAAAATTGTTTTATACTTAGGGAAGTGCTGTTTATTATGTAATTTCTTTTTATTACTCTCTCCCTCCTCTGTGATCAAATTAGCAACCAATCATAATTTTTATATATAATATATAGACGTGATGGACTGTTAACCCCTCTCCCACCCTCTTGAAATTACGTATTAAACGGCACTCCCTTACCCAATTAACATGTATAAAATGAAATTAAATAGTAAATTTTCAATAACTTGATTGGTTTTTTAAATATTTGGATAATGAATATTCATTATACTCAATCCTTATCATCAAAAATAAAATGAAAGGAAGTAGTAAATTCATGAACTTACTATAAATTCTTAGACTAATGAATATTTTTTATACTCACCACAATTAACGCGTATAAAATGTAACATCGCGGCAGATTAAGTTCACGCCCCAAATTTTAATTATAACCCAAAATTATAAGTTACGTATAATATATACTCCGACATATATTTATTATATCGATGTTATATTATTGATTATTAATCATAGTATATATGTCGTATCTAAAGTTACTATCTATCTGAAGTTGCAACTTTAGATATATAAAATTGCACCTAACCAGAATTATATGTATGAAGATCTAATTTCAGGGGCTTAATTTTAGTCAGGTCAACTTTATATAGCTAAAGTTGCAACTTCAGATAGATGGTAACTTTAGATACGACATATATGTATCAATACGTAGTATGTATTCTAAACTTTTGGGGTGTGAACAAAATCCGCCGCGATGATTTAAATAGTAAATATTCAATAACTTAATTAGTGTTTCAATCCGGGTCGGGTAAACCAGATGGATCAGGTATCCGGGTTATGGTCATGGCCACTCGGGTAGACTTAGACGGGTCAACTCGCAGATTGACTTTGAGTTGATCTGTGGATCAACTCGTAGATCAATCCGTAGATCTTCGCATTTGGTTTGTGACTACAAAGAATTTAAGTGCTTAAAATAAGCTGTTCGGGCTTATATTTCGTTCGCATTAATTTAGATAAGTATTAAAAAAATTTATCAATCTAAGTGTTTAAAATACAGTAATCTACTAAAGTTCATAAATATTTATTATTAAATTTCATTTTACTCGATTTAATTTGGTGTTATACTGTGAGTTTGCTAATAACTTTCTTATAACGAGTGGATTTATTATAAACTGGTTTCGGCTTGACTTTCTTATATCGCGAGTTTAATTAGTCTTTTTTATATCGAAGGTTTCTTATATCGAGAATTACCTGTACACTCATTCTGGTATTCCGGTTTCAACCCAGGTACAACGGTTAATCTTTGTACCTCGGGTAGACCTGTCAGTAATCCGAGTTGACTAAAAAATGATCACCCGGCCGGGTGCCAAGAAACAATTATATTGATTTGCATGGCTTAATTAATATTACTACTTTAATTGATTATTTAATATAACTTAAATACTAGAAAATCAGGATCTGACTAGCCTCAGGGCACGTCGTTACAATTGTTATGTGTTACGTACGTACATTACCACATGACTCAATAAAAAATGTAACCATGTTCATTATTCTTACATTATCGCAGACGTAAGAACGTGTCCTGAGGATAGTTACTATAAAATTATATGTATTTAATTGACAGTTAAATTACCAGGGAATTAATCTGCAGTCGGTGTGACAATTATGTATTTTGCAAAACGCTCGTGGTATATAACACTGATAAATTGACCAATCATATTCGTTTTATCCCGGACGAACAGACATCTCAATTTTAGAAGTATAGATAACAGTCCGAAGCGAAAAATGTCTCTTCTATCACTATCATCTATATCAGGAGATATTGATATTCAGGGTGCTATATCTCAAAAACTAATCAATAAATGGATGTTGGATATAATAAGTAAAAATGTTAAGAACACCCTAAAATCTTGTTAATTTAAAATTTAGACTATAATGTATATATAACCCTCATATTAATTTCAAATGCACCCTAACCTTAAAAATTGGTAAACTTATTGTTAGCAAAAAATCATTTTATATTTTATAATAATTTTTGAAGAGATAAAATAATTTTTATAATTTGAAAAGAGTAGCTTTTTTTAAAAAAAATCATAACTGAAGTTACATACAGCATAAAGCTAGCTGTATTTTAATTATACACTAAATCTTCTAAATATGCACTAGGGCTGTTAAGTGGTCCGACTCAAACCGATGGACTCTTTTTTGGGACGGACCGAAAGGACCGTCGGTCCTAATATCAGTTATTATTAAATTATTGTTATAGATAATTATATAAAAAATATAATCTGAATCTGCGATATTTGATAATTTAGATCATGTACATAAATAAAATATCTACTTATAGTCGTGAGAAACCTTTTTGTTGAGTTGATATAAAGTCATATACTATGCAGCGAATACTTAATTATATGTTTGGTGCTTACATATAACTGTTCAGAATTTGGAAAAACTAAATTTCTTTAGCGTAAAGCAAGTACATGCATAATTAAACCAATATGTATAGAATACTCCAACCTCATATATTGACTTTTTCAACCACGATACTAATTTAGTTAGATGTTTAATTAACCAAAAAATAAAAGTCTTAAACTAAATCGTTACAATACAGTATTAATATGTTCGTAAGTTATTTGAGAAAAGCTACTCTTTACTATCATATGTTACTCTATTAGGTTAACACAGGTCGAGTGAAGGCAAATCGGGCACCAATCAGCATCACGTAATCCCGATATGAACCTGATCTGAAACAGATATTTGGCGCAAATAGGAGCCCTTCAAGATACAAATTGGGTTCATATAGGCGATCAATACATATCGGAATGTCGATGGTTCTACAGGTAAATCAAAAAAGTTATAAGGCAAGCTTTATCGATTTATCTACAGAGCTATCGACATTCCAATATGTATTGATTGCCTTAAAGGTCTCCTATTTGCGCCAAATATCTGTTTCAAATCAGGTTCATTTCAGGATTACGTGATGCCGATTGGTGCCCAATTTGCCTTCATTCGACCTGTGTGATTTTTAGAAGTTTAAACAATGATAAAGATTTAAAAATTTTAAATAGGGTTTTATCTTATTTAATCTCCATTTTATTATAATAACTGGGTTTTTTTAATAAGAGTTAGATATCTGATATACAAATTTAACATATTTAGTTAGAATTATTGTCTAGATATACTTACAGTACAAGTTCATTAAAAATATACCTACAGAAATTATGTGCATGATTCTCGAAATTCATGTGTATTTCATCACTAATAATGACAGGTTTAAATATTCGGTTAGAGGTAGTTTTAAATAATAATAGGTAATAATACATGTTAGTACAATTTATGTAGCATTTAATTAGTCTAATAATCGGTCCGTCCATGGACCGCAGTCCAGTCAACTTTTTAAAAGACCGTTGGTCTTTGGACCAAGATGGACCGGACAGACTGAATAACAGCCCTAAAATACACCGAAATTCCAAGCGCCTGTCACTTTTAAACAATCTAATTGGTCGCAATTTGTGTAACATATTTTATATTATTATTTTAGTTCACGTGGATTGATACTACACTGGTGATCATAAATAATGCATTAAAAAAAATTTTGGTTTGTTCGCATTATCTCCCGTAATTTTGGGTGTATCCTTTTACTTTTTTTTTATTTTACTCATAAATAATACAGTATATTTATAAAAGTCTTAGAAAGCAGGGCTGGACAAGCTATATATCCAGTGCTTTTTCACCGGGCACTGGACATTTTCAATTTGTCCATTGTAATGTCCAGTGCATGTCCAGTGTCCAGTGAGACATTTTATAAAAAATTTAAAAATAAATAAATTGGTAAAAGCACAACATAAATAATAAAATATCCATATGTAGTCAATTTGTAAAGGTTAGTATTTCAAATGCTGTCAAACTACCCAAAGCAATATGCACAATAGACAGGTTTTGTATAAGTACTGGAAGATTATCAGACTTAAAAACATTTTTAAACTATTATATTATATAGCTAGAACAGGCTTAATAAATTAATATTTTATCAGATTTGCAAATTACCGCTTTTAACAAAATTGCTTTTGGCAGCAGTAATTTTTTGCAGATATAATCCTTATTCAAGCCTATTATATTTTGTTATTTAGTTATAAACTTTTAAAAAATTATATATTTTTTAATTTTGTTGTCTAGTAATTATTTTTCTTAATCCATTGCATTTTACTAGACAATTTGAACACTGGATATTGAACAAATTTCCAATTGTCTAGTTGCTCAGCCCTGTTAGAAAGTATTAATGAGGCAAATTTTTTTTGAGCATGAGCTTTATTCAAAACAACATGTTGCATTATTTTTGCTTATTTTAAAAACAACACGAACATAAAATAATAAAAAATTTTTTTTATATATAAATAAAAATTTTTTTTATTTTAATATTTTATAGCTGCCAAAACATAATGTATTCGCCTTGTGTCTTGATAGCTTCACAAACTTGTTCTAACATTGGGATGAATTAGTCAATACAGGTTCTCATTTTGATTTTTAACAAGACCACCTAGATTTTGCATCGAGGTTCTTTTTTACTTGAAATTTACCCAACATGTCTCCAAGATGGCAGTCAATCTTGATCTACAATATTTAAAATATTTAAATTTAGAAAGTGGGAATGCTAATTAAAAACCATTGTCTAATTATTTCTAAGATAATGGTTTGTAACTGTCATATTATATTTGTCATTATTATTTTACTACAAAATTATTTTTTTAAATAGCCAATTTGTGATCTCTAATAGTATCTATAAAACATTAATAAAAAATTTGTTAGTTTAATTCAATATTTGTTACATAATCAAATTTGCAAAACCCTATTAATGCTGTGAAGTATAATATAATACTATATTCTTACAACCTACTTAAAATTTTTAATATAGAAGCAAATTAATAATTTCTCAAGATGCTTTCTATAGTATAATTTACTATCAAACTCAAAAATTTAAAATTTTTGCTTATTACTTTAGACCAGTACTTAATAGACTGATTTTTACAAATTTAAGCTAATGTTTTCGTTAATACTCATATGGGTAGAGCTTTTTTACTTAATTTTTAGTACCAACCATAGTTTTTGTATAAAAAAATAAAAAAATCTAAATTATTAAATAGCTTTCAATTTTTTCGATAAAACTGTATTTCAATAGCAATTAAATAGTCAAAGTAGGTGGCTCAATTTAAAATCGTTACTTGGATTGGCCCAATGCTGACAAATAAATGACAAACTTTTACTAGTTTTCTATTACATAATAGCTCTACTACTTTTATTGGTGTAAAGAGCTATAAATAAACTAAAATTAAGTGTTTAGTTTACTGCTCTTGTGGTGTACTGATTTTGCAGCAATGAAGAAACTAGAGTTTTTTTAATTATAAATTGTATGCATTTTTTTTTGCTAGAATATTATTTGAAGTTCTATTGTAGCACAAAAATATAAAAATAATAATAGATTTGCTAATTACATATTCTTTTGTTGTATAATAATTATCATCTAATCATTGTAAAAAATGATCAAAAATAATACAACATGTAATTTGTAATAAATGTACGCTTATATTTATATTGGTAATAAAAATAGAGAATTGCTATTCGTACTCCCTGTTTTTGCTATCAATGCCCCCAGATATCAAAAGTGCTTCAAAATACAGTGCCCAACAAAAGTTTCTCTGCACTTGTAATTTCTGAAAATTTTTGCATAAAAGCTTGAAATTTTATACAAGCAAGAGACATCACATATGTAGATTATACTAAACTTCTTTGGGCACTGTATATAGTAAAAATGCTCATGCTGCTTATACACCAAGATTCAATTAAAAAATGTCTCTTTTTTTGTATAAACAATATGTAATCGCCTTTTTAACCAGCTACACGAAGGGCCCCAAGCTCTTATTTTATGAAACAGTAAGGCAGGTTCGCTATAACGAAAAACAGTGAAAAAATGAGCAAAAAGGTGGCAGAAAAGCAAAAACCTAAGCAATAAACTAAGGCCAGACCATCAAAGGTCACCACCTAAAGACAAGACAACCGGATTTTGAAGCTAGCAAAAAAGAACATAGATATTTCAGCTTCAGAAATCTGTTGTAAGTTTCTTAAAAGAACATAAATATTCATGTATGCACCATTCAATGGCGTCTTGGTGAAGGTGGGGCTTGCTATTATGAAAAACTCGCAAAGCTATTGCTCAAAAAGAAGCATTGGAAAAATAGCTCTTGTAGGTAAAGAAACATAAGGATTTTGATTGGGATACTGTGATATTTAGAGAGCTGACAATTATCAGGTGATTTTCTAGAGGGGGGTCAAAAAAATTGAAATTATATATATAAGACCTGATAATTTATATATTAAAAACTAGGGGGGGTAAGCCTCTGATAAAAAAAAATCAAGTGATAAATGACACCGCTCTTACTGATAAAAATATATTCTGCTTAAATCAATAGTTAAAAAAGGCTTGGCAGTTTGTCAGGGCAAGAAAAATAACTCATTCCATCAAGTATGCATTGAGGGTTTATATATAGAGATGTTTTTCTTTTTCAGGCTTTGGAAGGTTGGTCTACTTTATGCATAACTTTAATACACAATATATGACTATTCTGTATAAAACAGCTCTTTTACCTTCTGCCATGGATCTTTTTGGTGAAGGTTGTGATAGTTGGATTCTGTAGAAGGATAATGACCCAAAACACTGTTCAAAAATCACAAAGGCATAGAAAGAAGAAAATAAAGTAAAAGTTCTTCTCTGGCTGTTGATGTCACCTAACCAAAACTCGATTGAGAATGTTTAAGAACTTATAAAAATGAATTTGGCAAAAAAAAAAATTAGAAAGCTTAGTACTTTGAAAGTGCAGATAACCAAAGAATGGAATCAATTACCTAAGAAGTATGCAGCTAATTTGATAAGAAGTATGAGGTATCGTGTGGAGGCCCTAATTGAACCCAAGAGTGGTTATACTATGTATTAATTTTCATGTAATTTAATATACTTTTAAATAATAAAAATTTTTTCTCTACTATATCTCTGTGCTGAGTTATGGGTGCAAGAAAACTTTTGTCAGGCGCTGTAGATATTTTTTATCAAGTAAATCTTTCTTTTGATCTTAATAAAAGTTGTTCAACAGGCCTTTCTAGTTTTAATGGCAGTAAAATAATTAAAAACAAACTAATAGTTTTTTTAAAAAATATATGAAAGTTAACTAACTTCGGATATATATATCTTGAAAACTACTAGTCTGATTTTAATAATTTTACTATCATTAGAACTGGAAAGGCCTAATGAACAACTTTTATTAAAATCAAAAGAAGTGTTTACTTGATAAAAATATCTATTTTGAAGCACTTTTTGATATCTGAAGATACAGATAGCAAAAATGGGAGTACAAATAGCAATTCCCTAAAAATAACTATTAAAATTTTAATATTGAAAAAAGGTACTATTTATAAGTAAAATAAAAAAAAGTAAAAAGATACACCCAAAATTATAGGAGATAATGCGATCAAACCAAAAATTTTTTTTTAATGTATTATTAATAATTGCCAGTGTATATATGTGTCTATAATAAACTATGCTATAGTAATTAATATTCTAATTCTGTAATTATTATAGAATAGATATTTAGACATGCTCTAAGGCTAGTTTATACATGGCTTTCAATATAATGAAGATCATGGTCCCACTGTTATATCAAAAGCTCTGTATCTAAGATATTATAGTAAACATAATTTGGTTTTATTATAATTCTTGCATTAAGCAATATTTGTTATATATCAGAAAGTATATTTTTACAAAAATTTATATAAAACTTCTATATAAAGTTTGTAGAATTTTTATTTAAATTTATAAACCCAATATAGATTTACATAGTTATTTGTATAAATCTATATAGATTTCTATATATATTTATATAAAATTGCAAAATTTTTAACTTGAATATTAAAGTTAAAATTAGGTTTTAAAGTCTAAATTAGGAGTTTGGAGAAGGTTTTCAGGCATGTTAAATATTTTTACTTAATATATCAAACACTAATTACTTTAAGCACTTTTGAGAAATAGCTAAAGTAAATTAAATTATTTTATATAGATATAAATAAAGTTTATATAAATTTTATATTTATATTGTTAGACAAAAAGTATAAAATAAAGTGATAGACTAAAACTAATCTAAAACTAACTAAAGCTCAAACAAAAACAACAACCAAGACAACATATCGAAAGAGGCATTTAGATTTGAATAGTAGAATAGTTCTAAGACTTCAGTCATCTTTCGAGCAATATTATGTGATAGTTAACATTGAATCAATAACTAATTCTCTAGAACCAACCTGCAAGAAAATTAAATATCCACAACCCTTAGAGATACAACACAATATCTAATGATAATAGAGTAAGTTAATCTAATGAAACAAAAAATTTTACCTAAATAAAGATAAATCAGGCAGCGTAATAATAAAGTTTTATCAAAGAAACAAGCAATAAAGATTCTTTTAACAATAGAATTGGGTTAGGGAATTAGCAAATTTGTATTTAATATATTATAGTTAAGTTAATAAATTCTTATTTGTATCGATTAAACAATATTTTTCTAATTAGGCAAAAGGCCCTTTATTTATAGATAAATTTTACATATAGTGAAGTAAATTTAAATTAATAAAGTAAACTAATAAACTCTTTAATCGTTTATAACCCAGAAATCTTCTAAGTTAATTATATCGCAAAAATCTCTTTAAACTTGTTAATGTTCTAAATTACTGAAATTATTTATCTTTTATTAATGTATTATTTTTAAGAAATGCAACAAATACAATAAGTACTATAAGTACTATAAGCAGTATTGTACATAAAACACATCTATACTATGTCCAACATCCAATATCCAAGATTGTCCAAAATTGTCCAAGCCTATGCTCAAGTTTAAATAATCAATAAAGTAATTTAAAAAAGTATATAATTATATATTTTTTTAAGTGCTGAACTCATTTATGAAAAAATTTAAATAGATTATTTTAATAAAATTTTAAGTAATTTTAATTTGAAAAAATGTCCAAAGTTGTCTAAAATTGTCCCATGTACAATACTGCTATAAGGGTAATAAATATAATAAATTTAATTAATTGCTGGAAAAACTAAAGATGAAAATTAATCATCACAGCTACGGCTTATACATGTGAGATTGGCTGAAATTAACAAAAATTAAACTTCTAATGATTAAATTTTTTTAGATTACAATATAAATAATAAATAAATCATATATAAATATTATATCTAATGGGGTTAGGGTCCCATAGCCTAGTGGTCTAGGCGTCTAACCCTCCACAGACAAGGTCGACGGTTCAATTACAGCTGGTGGTAATTAATTTAATTAATTATCTCTGTAACTTTTGGGGGCTTTTGAATGCGGAACCCTGTGGTGGTAAGACCAAGTGAAGTACATATTTGGCCGATAAAGAATTCTTAGAAGGAGTCCTGTGCCATAGAGAAGATTAGGCACTGCGCGTGACATGGGTCACAGAAGATAATACTGCAGAAGACTGTGCGTGTGAATCCACAATTGGCAAGGTAGCACCAACAACCCTAAGATGGCATTGGGATCTTGATTGGGAGGATGGCTGTATGCAATATATCCAGAAGTGGGGAGAGAAGTGGTGAACATAGTAAGGGGCTGTGGTAAGAGAATGGCTTTACCAAATATGGAACACCTCTGGCACAAGGAAACAAGGA
>CAJVPY010004258.1:0-12860 GCA_910591965.1 Dentiscutata erythropus | reverse complement strand
ACTATATAATAGCGGAGATCATCATGTGATCACGTGAATTTCAGAATCATCCAATTTCACGATCATCCGCGACAATAAATTTATATAGCGGAGAACAGACAGTATATTAATTTTATTGGAATTGACCGGTTATTCAGTTTTCATAGGTTTAACAGTATCTATTAATAAACTTAGCTGCAAGTTTATTGTCTGTAAAAAATAATTATATGGATCAAAATTACATAATAATTTCTGTGTATTTTTAAATTTTTGGCAACTTACATCGCACTATCCAGTATACAGCACATCTCTACGTATGTATAGTACATTTAAGTCAATTAATATCAATTCTAAATTAATAAGTTGCAATCGAATTAACAGAATCTTAAATAAACTTTAGGGGTAAGTAACTTAATTTTACTTAATATATATACTGTATCAATTAAGAATTAAATCAATAACAAACCGTGTAACTTGTGATGTTATCGAGTAAAACCAGATTTAAATAGAGAAAAGATGACCATTGGCATGATTAGCCTAGAGATGTGCGAATGCAATTTTTTTTGGCTTTGCATCACGTAATGCAGCATTATGTCTATGCATTATGCAATTCTGTATAATATACGATGGCCCCCTCAAAAACTATATGTAGTAAACAGACTTTGTATTATTACTGAAAGGTTATTGGATTTGAAAATATAAAATATTAGATTTATATAGTGGAAACAGATTTGGAACATTGTCTGCATAATGCATATGGTACATCTCTAGATTAGCCAGATTCTAAAAGTTATCAAGTTTAAATAAGTACGTAATATCCATAACTTTATAATAGTGATCGATTCTGACCCTTGAAATTACCCACTCACTTGATTTTTTAAGTTTCATTTACCAAATGACCCAGGTTATTTGAAAATGGCAAATGATCACAAAATTTACTATCTCTAATACAGAATCCTAATCAAATTTCGCTTATTCTTATCTAGTACTTATGTTGAAGTTTTAAACCTTTTTTTGATTTCAAATCTTGTTAGTGTAACGGTTGTATTGGGAGAGCGGAGCGGTTATAGACAAATAGTGCCAATTTGAACTCCAACCGTGTACGGGAATTAGGGTTTATATAAACAAAAGAAATATGAATTTGCCTTTAACTAATCAATCTTCGGATCGTAAGCGAACTTAGTATGATTTATAATATGATAATAACTAAAAATGCATACATGAAACGAAGAAATAACTATGAATTAAAATAATTCGGGAATGATATTAAGAAAAGGGAAAGATATGATTGATTGATGATGATGTTATATCGTCGGGTTAAATTTAGATTATAATGAATCGACCTTAAAATAGCTTAAGGAATTAAAATGATCGAATGAATGATATCAGCGGATATTGATATTAAAGCGATATGCTATCGCTATTCTAACTCTGATATTTTAAAATCAGCTGATGCTGGTGATGCCAAAGGTGGCGTGGCTTCCCAATTTTCACGTTACTAATTAATCTTATTCTTGCACGGAAGAACTTTCGAATGGTATCACGTGACCAAGTTCCAAAGAGTTACGAAGGGCCGTTACACAAGAAAATTCGAGTCTTAATATGCCGAATCGAGGTTACCAGTCAATTCAGTCCGTCGAATTGAGTTACGATAAGGTTTATTAAAGTTCAAGTCGAATTTCAAAGGGATAAGTATCTATTTTATTACTAGGTTTTAAATGAAAATGGATGTGGAACTTGTCCTTCTTTATTATTACTTAAGCCTTTTTATACATTTTTAATTTCTTTAGCGTCTATGCAAAAAATTTAACGTCTATGCTATTATCTTGACGTCTATGTTAATATTTTGATATTTTGACATCAACGCTAAAAATTTAGCATCTGCGTTAAAAATTTAGCGTCGACATGAAAATTAGATAGAACTACGCCTCCTTAGCCTCATGCAATTCCCTAATTGAAATAACTAATATATCTTATATAAATAATATAATGCCTATACTATATTGGGCATTGTTATCAAAATGAAATTAGCATGTGATGACATGATATACATAATAATAAATAAAGTAAAATAAAATAAATAAAAAAATAAAAGAAAATATATACAATTCGTCAGATATAGCTTTTAATTCATAACATATGCCTCCCCTGGGGATTGAGCTCCTGCAAAATCTGCAAGTGTAAGGACTTTATTTATTTCTGACTGAGTTACAGCTTGGGCCTCAGCTTTTAATACGTTATAGTCTTCCTTCCATAATCAATGAAGAACATAGGGAATAATGTGCGCGCAGTGAAAAGGTAGGAAGGGCTACAGGCTTGGTATAGAAAATAGGTACAATGGGCAATAGTTAAAATGTCTTGGTATCTGTAGGATCTAATCGTTTAAGAAAGTTTTTAGCATCTTTCTTCCAAGCCTTCTCATTTAATAAAGTTCCTATAGAGTAATAAGGCAATAGTTAACAAAATGATTACTACGTTCTGGAGAAAGGCATGTATAAGCAGAAGATAATTTTTTTTCCCAGGTTTTTCTAGGTGGGGCTTCTATTGATTGAGAACTGGTTTCGTTTTGTTGGAGGTCCTCAATAAACATAGCTAATTTTTTGTGTATCTTCTGCTGCTCACTTGGACGTTTGGCCTTATTAATAGACAAAGGCTGTGATTGCTGGTTGTATGAATAATAACAGCTTGGGCTGATATAGTGTAGGTACCTTCGATTTTAGCTCTCTCCATTTGAGCTTTTAATGTTGCAAGTGTTTTCTGAATATGGTGAGGAATTTCTGAATTAGACTTTTTTTTTTTTTATTATTAATTAATTTGAATTTTTCTACTCCAGCATTTTTTGTCGTTTATTTATATATTCTGAGGTCAATTTAGAGCTAACATAATTGATGGAAGCTTAAGTTTCCTTTAAATGTGGATAGTATTTTGATAACCAGTTTCTGTATACTTTCTTCTTGAGCACATGACCATTTATTGTTCTTAGTTTGTATAGCCCATATAACAATACGCCATGTATATAATAGGGTCCCGTATTTAGAAGTTCCAATTTGGTACTGTATGACATTTCAAGCTCAGCCTATATAAGAGGACCTGATTGCCGATCTTATATGATTCAACTTTCTTTCTCTTATCATAAATGTATCTTTTGCTTTTCTTGTGAACTTCTAATTTTTTTAGCAGCTAATTGTTGGGCTTCTACGACTTTTTCTATCAATTTCTCTACCCTCCAGTAGATCTGATCTAGTAATTCTTCTTCAGTTTCTGGCCTCGTTTGGTGAGTTGTAATGCTCGTTTCAATAGGAAGAACAGGGTTTTGGCCATATAATAAAAAAAATGGTTCATACCCTGTAATACTATGGGTGGTAGTTTGATAAGCAAAGAGAGCTGAATTAATATATTCATTCTATTCTTCGTCATATTGATTCACACACTTGTTTAAAATTCCACAAAGTGTTCGGTTAAAACCTTCAACTAGAGCCTGTACCAAGATATTACAAAAATGTGTGCCTTGATCTGACAGGATTTCTTTAGGACTTCCATGTCAGAAAATTATGTCTTCTAGAATGAAAGCAGCGACACTTTTAGCATTAGTCTTTTCGAAGACACATACTTCTGGCTACTTCGTGAGATATTCTGTGGTGACAACAATGTATCAATTATTTTTAGAGGTTACAGGAAGAGGCCCTATGATATCAATTCCTATTCTATAAAAGGGCTTCCCTATCTTAATAGGATATAAGGACTCACAGGTGTTAGGTCTTTTTTTCTTTTGACATACCTCACAGGTACAGATATAGTTTTTTATATCTTCGCCCATCTGCGGCCAATAATACCGGGCGGCGATTCTTTGGTAGGTGGAATGAAACTCTAAATATCCCGAAAGTGGGTTATCGTGGAAGCTAAAAAGAATAATTTTAACTTCATCTTTTTTTATTATTCTTAGGGGCCATGCTGAATCTCTTGAATTTTTCTTATATAAAAGCCCATCTATAGCCTCATAGTAGCAAGTCTTGTATTTTAGCTTTTGAATTTCTTTAGATCCAAATTGGGACAAAACTTCAGCACTTATAAGATAACATAGATATAAGAAATACTCATCTGGGTCCATACTCACTAACGTGGTCTAATTTGGGTTTAACTAAATTCTATTATTTATTTAATGAAAATTTTAAAATAGCTAAACTTAAAATAAAGAAAATTTAAAGGGTAAAATTTGGTTAAGTATGCCAGGACACCGTAACCTGAACTGGATTTAATTGGATTTAGAAAAAAAAAGTATATAAAATTTATTATAAAATTATTTTTATCGGGTTCTAAAAATTTGTTTTTACAATTTTGTTTAAAATTAAGATGTTTTATTGGTGGCAATTTATTGGATTCGAGACAAGGTGTTGACATTGGTATGAAATTTGCCAGGCTTATGTACAGTGGTAAACGAATATTCCATCAGTGTCATAACCTATATGGCAAGGCGGTTTTGTGGTAATTTAAGTTCGAAGAGATATTTTAATGCAGAATGGTTGGTATAAAGGATGAAATGGTTACTGTGGAGATAGGGCAAAAATATCCTACGGCCTATACTATGGCCATACATTCTTTTTCCGTTACTGTATAGTTTTTTTCAGCCAAAGTAAGGCTGCGACTAGTGTAAGAGATTACTTGCTCATGCTCATCTTCATTCCTTTGAGATAAAATAGCATCTAATACCATATCAGACACGTCAGTAAAAAGTATAAATGTTTTCTCGAAGTCAGGATAAGCTAGAACTGGGGTGGTAATTAGTTTTTCTTTTAAATCTTCAAAAGCCCATTGTTGGTCCGTGGTCCATTGATAATTGACATTTTTCTTTAATAGATAATTAAGAGGAGCAGCTATATTTGTAAAATTTTTGATAAACTTCTAATAATAGGATATTAATCCCAAAAAGTCGTGTAGCTGCCATAAGTTCTTTGGAATTGGAAAGTTTTTAACTGCCTTTATTTTTTTTTGGTCCGTAGCTATGCCTTTTCTATTTATGATATGCCCTAGGAAATTCAACTCTTCATGACCGAGATAACATTTAGCTGGGTTTAATTTAAGGCCGGCTGACTCAAGCCGGTCAAAAACTAGTTTCAAGTGATACAAATGTTCATCAAAGGTCTTGGAAAAAACGTTTATGTCGTCTAGGTAGACGATTACACATTTTCTGATTAGATTCTAGAACAAGTAATCTATCAACCGCTGAAGCGTGGCAGGGGCGTTTGTTAGCTCGAAGGGCATAACATTGAACATGTAAGTTCTAAAAGGAGTGGTAAAGGCTGTTTTTATCCTATCTTTTTCATCTACTTCGACTTGCCAGTAACCACTAGCCAAGTCGAGAGAGCTGTACCAGGCTGAACCAATAAGGGCATCAAGTAAATCCTGAATCCGAGGCAAGAGATAATTATCTTTTTGGGTAACTGAATTCAACTTGCAGCAATTCACACAAAATCACATTTGACTATCTTTTTTAGATACTAGCATCACTGGAGATGTCCAAGGACTTTCACAAGGACAGACAATTCCTTCTTTTATTATCATTCCAATCTCATCTTTAATAACTTGCTTTTCCGCTTGAGAGTATTGATACAGGTGTTTTTTGATAGGCAAAGCATCACCGGTTTGAATATAATGCCGGACAATATTAGTGCGCCCTAATTGTTCTCCTTCCCACACAAATAGCTTAGAATTTTGGTTAAGAAACTGCTAAAGTTGACTGTCTTGAACTGTATTAAGGTTCCCAATTTGATAGGTATTTCTTTTCTTTAAATCTTCCCCATAATAATAATCAAAGACATCTCTAATTTCTTCAACTTCTTCCTTCTCTACAGGTTCAGTAACCAAATAGCTCCATAAATCTCTTTCAGCTCCTTCTTCTGTTAAATAAGCATTTCCTACTAAATCATATTGACAGGTCACAGTTAAAGGTTTTCGCTTCTCTTTATTAAGTTTCAATTGCCTTCTCATTTCATCTATCTATCATCCTTATTGGAATAATTCTCACCAAACTTATATTCTTCAGCTTTATTCTTCTATCTAGATTCGTACCAGTCAAAATTTGAATTGTTTGACTCATCTGAATTACTTTCAAGAAAAATTACCGGAGGAACACCATCGGGGCTGCTTATAAAAGGTGATATTAATCTATTACTGGTATTAAGATTTGCTATGCTAAGAGAATTATGCACCGGAAGAAAAGGTTTGATTAAGTTAATATTGTTCCTACTCTCTAGTGATGTCGTTGAAGAAGATTGAATATTATTTAGATTACTATAAGTATTATTTCTTTTAGGAAAAGAAGAGACAAAAGGAATAGAGACCAGTGAATCAGCACGTGAACCTGAAGTACTTAAAATGTCAGATAAATTAAAGGTAATAAGGTTAGGAGTATTAACAGCTAACATTGAGTCATCCGAAGACTCAAAAGTACCTAGAATAGTAGATGTAGACGAAAAAGTGTTTCAATTTAAAACTAGATCTTCTGAAGACTCGGATGAACTTGAGATTGTAGAGGTAGACAGAGGTATAAAACCAGAGGAAGCATTAATGTAATTATTTAGAGCTCTAGGATACCAATCTTTGGGTAAGTTTATTAAAGTCGCATGATATCTTAGTTCATTAGAAGAGTTTATTTCTTCATTGGTAGAGGACTTAGAGGTCTCCCATGAATCGGAAAAGTAAGTTTCTCCTTCAATACCAGAATAATTGTATATACAATCCTCCAATTCCTCTTCTTCATATTCATCGTCAGCACTTGATTCACACTCAGTTTTACCTTCTTCTTCATTTAGGTCTTGAATTTTAGTAGGATGGTTTCTACTTAACAGCTCTGGGGTCAGTCTTTTAAATTCTACTGGAACTACTATTTCCTTATCTTTCCACGCAAAAGTCATCTCTGAGGTTGTCCAATCAATCTTAGAGTTAATTTTAGATAGCCAATCATTGTTAACGATAGCATTATAGAAATTGGCATCGGTAACGACAAGGTTGATGGGTATTTTGATACCAGCAACAGTAAAGGGGAAATTAGAAATTTCTCTAAGAGCCTGCTTACTCTCCCCATGAACATTTACTATGTTGATGGTGGAGGGTCGTTTAACCTTAATACTGAGGTTGTGTAACAAGTGGGAAGAGACTACACTACCGGAAGACCCACTATCTACTATTAAAGGCACTTCTACTCCAAGGATAGTGGCATCACAATACAAGGCGGTCGATTTACTGTTAGGCGTGATATTAATATTAGCCTTTACTTTTCTTTTACTAGAGATCTTTTTTTTATGTAGGCTTTGAATGAGTTTAGTGTGCATAGCAGGGTTAACATGAAGAAGTTGGCTGATCATAATGTTAGCTGCTTTGTCTCACAAATCGGTTATAATGAAATATGCCAGAACCAACGAAGAGATTTGGAGTAATTCATCCTCTGGAACTTTTCTTCTTACCGTAGGTACATGTTTAGACTTAACAGGAATAGCTTTTACAGAACTAATTTTTCCCTTATTTAAATGTTCTTTTTCTTTTAATTTATTATCTTTTTCTTTTTCCAACAATACTTCTAGGGGCTCTTCCACTCTTGACTCCAAATTAGGGATGCATCGGTCCGGTCCGGTCCGGTCCCTAATGGACCGATTAAATAGTGATTTACGGTCTGGTTTGGTCCAGTTATCGGTTCCAAAATGGTCCTTCTATAATTACGTCATCTCTAAATGCACGAGATTTTATTAGTCGAAAATGACGTAATTACAGATCATCAGATGTAAACAAACATCATATGATCTATATTACACCTGATCAAGAAATTTGATTGGGTGATATGAAGATCACTGTTATGTTTATAGGGACCGGTCTGGACCGGTTCTTTAACAGTTTCATGGTCCTTATCGGTCCCGGTCCAGACTGGTCTTTTTCAGGACCGATGCAACCCTACTCCAAATTACCGTCTTTTTCACGAAGGCATTTGTAGCGGTGCAGAAAGCCACTTGCTTGTTTACTTTCTCGTGACCCTACTGCGAAAAACGGCACATATTCAACTGATATATTAAGGAAGGTAGGTTGATTGTTTTGAAAATTTTGGTTATCTGAACTGCTTTGTTGATTAACTGACGTTAAATTAGCAGCCATGGCTAACAAAGCCTATAAGCTTCTTGCCGCTGACCTTTGGTCATATTACTTGTTTTTGGGTTTACATTGGTGGTAGTAGTATTAGAGTTAGCATTAGTACCTGGAGGCATTGTGGAGTTTGGAGCAACTATATTAGGGTAGGGGTAGGCGGCAGAAGGTGGTATTTGCCCAGGGTTGTATTGTTGACCGTGGAGACATAGTTTTGGAGAGAATTAGGCAGAGGATTAGGGACACCCAGACTACGACAATTTCAGCTAATGTGGCCTAGACGTCTACACTTAAAACAGACTATTCTTGGGGAGTTATTTGAAGGAGGCGGTCATCGTTCTTGAATTTGGGTCATCATCTTATTAATGGCTTCTGTTAATTTTTCAATTGCAGATTCAGAAGTTGCAATGGTGGTAGAAAATCCGGCCGAGACATTCAAGAAGTACTGAGAAGAATACAAAGTGCTAATAGGTGTGGGAAAAATGGTAAATTTTGCTTACAAGTGCTTTTATATGCTTTGGCACAGTCATAGGCTGCTTGTAGCATGTTTGGGATGAATAGAGCAATAGCTAATATGATATCGGGTCATAACTCGTTAAGGAAAAGTTAGGCTTTAGCCTTATTGAAGCAACTCTTGCATTGCTGTATAGTAAGTGTCTATATCCTCACCAACTTGCTGCTTCTGAGAAGCTAGTTGGGCAAACCATTTTTCTTCCAGTGCAGGAGTGTGAAATTGGAGTATAAAGTGTAGCCGAAAACTAATATTGGGCTAAGCCGGTCATTCCAGGTGTTAATGGGGTTGGGCGGTTGTTGTGTAGTTGCCTACTATGTGGCTGTGGGTCTCTTAAGATGCAGAACTTTGACCAGGAGCCGATGGTCATTGCTAACCAAATTAGGGCAAAAGCTTTTTTTACCTCATCTAACCAAGATACGGGGTCTTGATCTCCTCCAGTGAAATCGGGATAGGCTACTAAATTCAGTTCCTGGTTCAGGGCATTGTAGTTAACTTGCGGGCAGAAGCAACCTGCATCTGTTAGATTAATAATTCAATTTGAGCCACTAAGTTATCGATAGCGTTAGGTTGCTGTGGCGGCTGTCCTGGATTTGGCTGTTGAGGCGGTTGAGGCTGCTGCGGTGGCTGTGGTGGCTGAGGCAGGTTAACCTGCTACCCAGGATTTGGCTGCAGCGCAGGATTCGGTAGTTGACCCAGATTACCTAAAGCGGGTCAGCCTGGATTTACTGGTGGACGTTGAGCCATTATTGTATTTTAGATAAGTTATATAATTTTGAATTTTGTTATATAAGATCGTTAACTTTTGACTAATAGCTATTTAATTTAAGGTGTATTGTTTTATTCTTCCACACAACTAGCACCAAATGTAATAGTTGTATTGGGAGAGCAGAGCAGTTATAAACAAATAGTGCCAATTTGAACTCCAAACGTATACAGAAATTGGGGTTTATATAAATAAAAGAAATATGAATTTGCCTTTAACTAATCAATCTTCGGATCGTAAGCGAACTTAGTATAATTTATAATATGATAATAACTAAAAATGTATACATGAAATAAAGAAAGAACTATGAATTAAAATAATTCAGGAATAATATTAAGAAAAGAGAAAGATATGATTGATTGATAATGATATTATATCGTTGGGTTAAATTTAGATTATAATGAATCGATCTTAAAATAGCTTAAGAAATTAAAATGATCAAATAAATGATATTAGCAGATATTGATATTAAAGTGATATGCTATCGCTATTCTAACTCTGATATTTTAAAATCAGCTAATGCTAGTGATGCTAAAGGTGGCGTGGCTTCCCAATTTTCACTTTACTAATTAATCTTATTCTTGCACGAAAGAACTTTCAAATGGTATCACGTGACCAAGTTTCAAAGATTTACAAAGGGCCGTTATACAAAAAAATTCAAGTCTTAATATGCCGAATCGAGGTTATCAGTCAATTCAGTCTGTCGAATTGAGTTACGATAAGATTTATTAAAGTTCAAGTCGAATTTCAAAGGGATAAATATCTATTTTTAAACAAAAATGGATGTGGAACTTGTCCTTCTTTATTAT
Source organism: Dentiscutata erythropus (assembly GCA_910591965.1). Classification (NCBI taxonomy): domain Eukaryota; kingdom Fungi; phylum Glomeromycota; class Glomeromycetes; order Diversisporales; family Gigasporaceae; genus Dentiscutata; species Dentiscutata erythropus. The sequence goes on along the minus strand of CAJVPY010004258.1, from coordinate 2,668 downwards.
TACTTAAGCCTTTTTATACATTTTTAATTTTTTAGCGTCTACGCCGAAAATTTAACGTCTATGCTATTATTTTGACATCTACATTAATATTTTGATATTTTGACATCAACGCTAAAAATTTAGCGTCTGCATTAAAAATTTAGTGTCAACATGGAAATTAGATAGAACTATGCCTCCTCAGCCTCATGCAATTCCCTAATTGAAATAACTAATATATCTTATATAAATAATATAATGCCTATACTATATTGGGCATTGTTATCAAAATGAAATTGGCGCGTGACGACACGATATACATAATAATAAATAAAGTAAAATAAAATAAAAAAAATAAAAGAAAATATATACAATTCGTCAGATATAGCTTTTAATCTATAACACTAGATTTGAAAATTTTTGTTCCATTATCATTATTTGATGAAATAATTTATTATAGTATTGTACTATTATCAATTTATTCTATTCTTTAGATTATTTATCATATCAAATTGTTACTTATAGTGTATTCTATTTTTTACACTTATAACATGACATATCTTCAAAATTGCATCGTACAGAGTCACAAAATTATTTAAATAAACACTTTTGATGATTTAGATTTATGACTAGTGTGAATTGTTTCGCATTATATTATAGCAATACTACATTACTTTTGCAGAATTACCACATTTATCTATATTGTAATAAATACAGAGTTTCTGAATCTTGTAAATTAATTTTGAAATAAACTATAATTTGATTTATAGATTAACTTAACTTCATAACGTTGGCTACAACAATCTTTTAAGAAATCTAAATCATCATAAAAAATAAAATAGTTGAATGCATGTTATTAGTGTTGGAGATTCAAAGAACAATATAGCAATTTTTGTAATCATGTTAATATTGAAAACAAATAAAATTTTATTAATTAAATATAAATTATTTATGCTCACAAATGTGAACAAAAAAAAAAAAAATTGTGATTTTTTAAAATTATGTCCACAATGAATACATACCGTGAACATATGATTTCTAGCACTGCTTGTAATGCACAAAATAGTATACATCATGATTCCGAATTGCTGAAAATGCTGTTTGATATCTGTAATCTGATCAATACATTATTGTTAGTGCCATTAACTTGAAGAATAAGTATTTTATGAACAAGTTTTATTTTATTTTATGTATAAATATGAAGATAAAATATCCATGCTTAGTGCAGTGGGTAGGAAGCCCAAAAGTTATAGAAATAATATACTATATTTTTGAAACTTTGATGAAACTGGGTTTATTAATGTAACTACTATCGACTATTGCATGGAATTTCTTAAAATTGAAGTAAATAAGTATATTATAATAGATAGAAAAAATTATATTACATTTAGATGAGGCTTAAAATATTTTAAAGCTTCATTTTGTGACATATTATAATAAAGTAAAATCTTAAATAAATAGAATAAACCTTGTATTTACTGCTTCTTTACAGAAACCTGTATTTTTGCCAAATATCTTTAAAATATTATTTTTAAAAAACTATATAAAATTTATATTATATTTATATAATATTTAATATTTATTAAAAAATATTTTTATTGTAAATATTATATAGTTATGATATTTTAAATAGATTTTAAATATTAATTTAATACATTATAAGGTATTTTTACTATGTTTTTACGATATTTTTACTATATTTTTATTATATAATAAATTTATTTGGCAAAAATACAGGTTTCTGTAAAGTTTTTAATTAACACTAAAAAATTTGATTTATAACTCTAATTTTCTGCTTGGAATAGAATAGTAAGCTGGGCAAAACTTGGATACATTTTTAATTGTTTTTTGTAAAAGTATATTCAATAGCTAATACTTTTTAACCCAGAATTTTTTCAAATTGAACATTTATGAAGTAATATTAGCATTGAAATTTTTAATAAAATTATGCAAATTTCAGTTTAGAATAAGATCAGATATCCAGAACTTAATTGGAATCTTTGTTGAAATTTTTATAGAGAATATCTGGTGATATGATTGGTTTTTATGCAACCAGGTGATATCACCTAGAGTGAAAGTTGGCAACAGTTTGTAATTGTTTACTCATAAAATTTTTGATTCTGTAGTTAAGTGTTATATTTTCTGATCATTACAAAGTATAGCCAAGTACTTGCTAAGTACTTGGTTGCAAGTACTCACTAGAAATAAGATATGTTAAAACTTGTTTAATAAGTACTTGGTAAATGTTTAATAAGTATTTAATAAGTATTTTTAATAAGTACTTAATAAGTACTTGGTTATATTTTAAAAAATTGAATAAATTATTTATTTTTTTTAATATAATATAAAATTATTAATTATAAAATCATTTTTCATTAGTATATCTGAAGCAAGTTTATTAGTAAAATTTGTGTTATAGCAAAAATGAGTAAAAAAATTAAATATTATTTTAAATAAAAAAGATTTAAGCTATTATAGTGATTAATAAATATTAAAATCAATTACTTAATATTAATTATTATAATATGTAATAAATATTAAACTTAATTAATTATTTTATATTAATTGTATAGTTTCTAATTATTAAAATTAATTACTTATTTAATATTTGTTTTTTAAGAATTTAATTAGTATTAAAATTAATTACTTATTTTATACTTATTTTTAAAGTATTTAATTAGTATTAAAATTA
>CAJVPY010004257.1:0-12862 GCA_910591965.1 Dentiscutata erythropus | reverse complement strand
TTTGTAAAAGAGGTTAGAGGTCGTTCTGAATACAATATGGTAATTTTGTCCTAGGACCCTTCTTTTATCCCTACTAATGTGGGGAATATATCAGGGTTAGAATAGGATATTTAGTTAGTGGTACACAAAATCTAGATAATACATGAGTGAGACATGGACAGCTCTGGTAGGTATAGATTGTAGATAATTAGTCTAAGCCACTGTTCTATTAATTGTTGTATAAATGTATGTAATTTATATACATATATACTTAATAAATAATATGAGGCAAGATCTTACCTTAAAAAAAAAAAAAAAAAAAAAAAAAAAGAGCTAATATATATACTACTTTCTTTTACCCTCTTTTGACACCTCTTCTACCTTTTATACTACTCTTTTACTCTCTTTATATATTATCTTTACTCTTTCCTTGTTTTTTTTACCTCCAAGAAAAAGTAAAAAAGGCAAAAAAAAGATAAAGAGATGGTAAAAGAGATGTATAAAGAGGAGGAGAGAGTAGAAATATATATTAGCTCTTTTTTGTCAGCTCCTTTATTTAGTTTATACTATATTGAATATTCTATAAAATAGGTAGAAAATATAAAAATAAACTTCATTAATGATTAGTAATTATTAATAGATATTTAGCAGAGTTTTTAGAGTTTGCCTATCTATTTTATAAAACATTTCTATTATTTAATCTTTTATACTTAATTGTCTTTTAGTTTATTATTTAAATTATTTTTATTTTTATTTTTATTTTTTTTTATTACTTCGGCAAGTCTAGACATGACTTGGTTCAGCTATCTTTATAGTTGACCCTATGCTACTAGTGTTACAGAACCTCCATAATTCCTATACGGGAATCATGTGTATCTACCTGAGATCCATTGCCTGCTATTTTTCCGGTTCCCTTATTGAGGCCTAGATTTGACCGCCTGTATGACACTCCGGAGAGGTTGAAACACCTTAATATTAGACTGGAATTTCACCAGCCAATCCAGTAGTGCCACGAGTTCTTGTAGTATCTTCTCAGACTTGGGCCTCACAGTACGTCTCATGACTTCGGTTATTCCAAATCGGGGTTCTAACACACCTCGCTTCACAACCACAACTTCTCGGAATAACTATTCCTCGAATACGTCCATCCATAGATGTCCCGAGTTCCCTGTACCCCGCGGTGTTTCACTTCCATATTTGGGTTTTTATTATTTCGCCGCTGGGAAGAATTGAACCGGCAACTATCCGATTTGCAACCTGGGAGCATAACCGCTATGCTATCGACCCGCAGATCAAATTTTTTTTATTAACTTTACAATCAAATATAAAAAATATATTGTATTAATTTTTTATCTAAAAAAAGTATATTAAATTTTTCTAATTCTTCTCTTAATTAACTTTTTTAACAATCTCTTTCTTGTCTTCACACTAAATACAAATATTTATTTATTTATTTATAATTGTCTATACTAGATCAACTATACTCTAATTTAAATACTTGTCTACTTTTTGAACTTGCTAACTATAAATTTGATTTAATATAGTACTCCTACTAATTATATTTTAACTATTCAAATCTAGACAAGTTTTGACTACTCTAGTAGGTTTAGATTGCAAATAAATTAGTCTAAGTTTTATTTTTGTATGTAATTTATATTTATTTATTTGTATATGGATTAAGTTTTTATATAATATATTCTATGTAATTATTTATATAAAGTATTAAATAAAATATAAGCAAAGCCTCATCTTTTAAAACCAATATATATATATATATATATATTTAACAAAATTACTAATATTTATCTAATACTGTAATATAATATAATAAAAAAATTTGCATGCCAACTCTTTCTGACAATCACTTGGACCAAAATTTCCTACCAAAGAAAAAATAAATTTCTGTTGAAGAGTCATGGCCTAACATAGCGGTTTGCCTAGAGGTCAACAGTTCTCTTTTACTAGGACTCCTCTATCATAAGGAATGTGCATTCAGCATGCAAACCAGGAGCGTTTGTATACAAGATAACTGGCAGGAGGTGTGTTCCCTTGTATACAAAATCTTGGAGATGGGGTAAAAGCCTTCGCTGTCGACGAAGCTATTTAGGCTGTTACTTTAGTAAGAAGAACACAGAGAAAACAACAGAAGTCTATTTTTCTTCAAGCCATACTCTTTTACTTAACCAAGTGGTTTCCTTTCTATCTTTACTCGCCCACTCATTGGTCTTTCAAAATTTTCCAAAAAAGTAGAAATTTGGCTTACCCCTTCAAAAGATTGGCATTGTTTATACTTACCGAATTCGGATAGACTTAGTGGATTGCAACCATGTGTTTGTTTTGATGATCAATATGTTGCTACAGTATAGAGAAGAGATCAACACCTCTGTTTAAGAGATACCTGAGTTGAGTCAGTGCCCGGAATAATCAATAAAATCAAAAGTTTTACAATTGAGATATACTTTTAGTTGCAATTAGTATATAATTTTATCTTTATGCATGGCACGGGCTATAATAGTGTATCAAGGCTACCTTTTTTTTTTTCACTTTTTTTATCTTTGTTCATTTATGTTAGATTATTTTAAAATTTGTTTTCTTGTTTGTGTTTTTTTTTATTGCCGTGAGGCGTTTTTTTTTCTAAAATGTTTAAGTCTTTCATAAATATGGCTTTATTTTTTTACTTTTATATATAAATAAGGGTTTTTAATTATTTTGTCAAGCTTAGGTAGAAGAAGTTTGAAAGAAGGAAAGGTAGTCTTGACAGGCCAGTAGAATCCATCCAGTGATATCATATTTCTTTTATTTCAGGAAGGGGTATTTTGGAGGTAAATCTTGCTTATAGCAGGTCACGCATAGATGTTCAAGAGATAACCGAGTGAGCCAGTACTTGTAATTTAGGTATTAAAAGGGTTAGCCTTTTGTAAAAGTCGTATAAATTTATATTGTAAAAAATTATGATAGCCTAATAAAGTATTTGGCAAGACTGCCGAAATGGTTAAAAAAAATAATAAAAAAATTTGTTAATTAACCAATACTATTATAAAATATATTATGCAGTAATATATACAAATACAAAATAAAAATCAATATAGTAAAGATTATAATACTGTATAACAAAATAAAAAAAATCGAATTAGATAAATTAATAATCATATAATCTAAAAATAGATGTAAAACATTATGCACAAAATCTGGTTTATTATTTTCTATAAGGTTCTCTGTTATGTTCCGAATAATAAAAAGCTTTAAATTACAAATATTAACCTCAACTTAATATAATAGTATCATAAATAACCATATACAAGACCCCATGGAAAAGTAGATCCGCTATGTATCATACCGGGTTTATAAAGTTTGGTAAATTGTAAAAGACCTGGGGTATTCAAATAGGAAAAAACCAATAAAAAATAGAATAAACACAATTATCAGGTGATTTACGGTAACATATTTTCTTTTTCAGCCTGATGATCTCGACATAACAAAAAGTGACCTGTACCTGCATTTAGTATAGTATAATACAGTACGTATAATACAATTATTCATTTAGAAATTCACTACTAAAGAAGCCTATAAACAATGCATATAAGGGAAATGCCGTTATTACGTAATTTCTATTTATTAGAAGGACAGATCTAGGGATGTTAATCGGTCTTTTGGGACTGAATCCTAACCGGTCCTTGCAAGGACTCGGTTCTTGAATCACATGAAAACACAATACATTTTATAGGACAAATTGAACTATTATAACAATACAAAATTAATTTGATTGGATGGACTTATTCGATAGTTTCAATTCAGGATCTGATACAGGATCTAAGTCCTATAAAATGTATTGTATTTTCATAAGGACCGAGTCCAGGACTGTCTTTTTAGATCCTAGGATCGGACCGGACTGGATTCGCAATTTAACATCCCAAGACAGATCCTCTCTTCCCTAGGTGATCGAATTACATATGGACGTGATAGACTGTTAACCACTTCCCTCCCTCTTAAAATTACGCATCAAACGGCGCTTCCCTAAAGGCATTAAAAAATCAAAAATTTTTTGAATGAATTTTTGTGGAAGAAAATAAATATTCATGCTTAAGACTTATAATGCTCAAACTTTACATAAAATTCAGCTTCAAAAATTTCTAAATCCAACAAATTTATATTTAGCATAATTATGAATGTTATTGATACCTGTATATTACTTATGCTTCGGTCCTAAATCCGGATTGATCCTTCAATCCAGATAAATTCAGATATCCAGATCAGAGATTTTACTAAGGATATGCTCAAAAGCTAGCTTTAATTATAATCTAATGTGGATTCAATCCGGATGGCCTGTCAAAAATAGGATCAAAGCACTAATATTACTGATATTTCTTTTGAATACATAATAGTATGCGTTTTGAACGAGGGAATAAACTATTTCAAATAGATCTGATTATAGAAATGTTGAATTTATTTTGACTTAAATGGTCTAATACATTGAATACATTTATCTTTAGCCTGTTTTGCATCAAGTATTCATTCTAAAAGAAGACTCCACTGTTATTTTTTGCCCTAAAAAAAAACATTTTAATGAGAATTTCATATAATATCAATTTGCTAATCTACAAATAAAAATAATAATAAGATACCGGAATCAATTTGGCAAACATCAAATACGTAGAGCCTAACAAACCAACTCCAACTATACCAAAGTACAGGGATACAAAACCTCCTCTAACAGCACTTCCACGACGCCATAGAGGTTGATTAACGTGAGCCTACAAAAAATATTAAACGTAGTATTAATGCATTTATTTCGTTTTAATCACAAATTAACGTACTTGGAAGTACTTTTGATTCTCTATGACTCTGTTAGGTTTTTCAAATATCCCAGCCATTTGTTTAAGATGCACAAAGTTAAATTAAAACTGGTAGCCTTTTTATAATTTTTCTTAAGATAAATCAACACGCTGATCAGTGATTGCAATGTAACACCGATTTTTGATTGAGATTCCTTTAAAGCAACGGATTTGTACAAGATCGACGTCCAATAAAGTTCATTTATATAAATACGTCATTACATTACAAACAAGTCAACATCCTTTTAATAATTAACGACTTCGCCAACTATCTCGAAGTCACCTATAGATTTACCGTGTTAGTAAGGTAATCAATCAACATAAATGCTGAAATAGTGCACTTTTATTTTTTTATCATATACCGTATAAATTTTTATTTCGAGAGCCCTTTAATTAAAATGAAAGAAAATCATACTTTCTTTCTCCGTTTTTTATTTAAAAAGTTAAACAACACTTCCTGCTCAAAATTCTGTTTTTTTTGCGAATATCTCTTAGTAAAGAAATTAAGGTCTAATAGGGGCCTTCAGTACACCGAAATCCTTACTTGAATATTTGTCAGATTACCAACTTATTTTTCATGATACATTAATGACTTTAATTACTGTGCACCATTTCTTTACTTATAAAAATACCATTAAAAGTTACAAAAAATTCAATTTTTTTTTCATAAATGGTGAAAGTTTTCTTCCAGTGATACTTATAGAAAATTATGTGTTTTATACACACACTTATATAGATTTCTTTCCGACTATAGTAGTAATCTTACACACTTTTTTTTAAGTGCACATAATAATTCTGGACTAAAATTCATCTATTTTTATTCTTTCAGAATCACCAACTTTTATCATTCACTGACAAGTCACACTATATATAGGTATGTCAAAGATATTATTTAAAACGAAGAACGATTCAAGGTTTACGCGTCGTCTTTTCTCATCAGATTTTAAATTTCTAGTCCCAATGTCGTCAACCACATATTCCGACCACGACCCGGACTATCAACAAGCAATACTCCACATACGCAGTTTATGGGAGTTTGCAAATGCATCCCAATTCATGCATACATATTATGATGCATTTGGATTGGATTCATTTGACACTGACGTAAGCTTCATTTTAAATTCCTTCTTGTTACTGATCATTGTGAATTAGTAATTAATATTATGGTATTATCTTTTAGGAGTTGGAGCGGAGTTTAGCCACCGATGATAATATCCAGATTGGGGACTTAATCATAAAGATGCTACGGACTCTGTCATTCAATAAAAATATATCGTAAATATCTACTCAATTGACTTAAACCTTTATTGTTATTCATCTTTTAAATTTTTCTTTTCGTTTTATTTTACTTTTTGCTGAATAATGCTAATTAGTCTGGACAACTGGGAACAACATCTCCTTCAACAATATCAGAAACATGCGCCCGAAAAGAACCCATTCGGTGATGAAACATGCTCCATAAAATTTGAAGATATGTCTGTAAAACAGAAGGTATGTTATGGCCTCGTGTGACTTATGTTATTTCTCACTAATGCTAACATTATTTAACATTTATTTGCAAAGGTCTTGATTTTACATGATCTTTGCCATTGGCAGATGCGGAATCCTGATAGATTTAGGAACCTATTGTCAAACCAAGACAATCCACAAGAATGGGTATTAAAAATCAAATATTATTAATACAAATCCTCTTGAATTTTATTTACAATGTTTTAATTATAATTAATTTTTCTACAATAGCGAGTCTCTCCGGTTGGATATGACTCCAAGGGCAATACATACTGGCTTTTTGATGGTAAGTTTTGGTTTCTTATCAAGATCTTACGTGTTTGTGAACGCATACAAACTTATTTTATTGTTGTAGATAATCGGCTTTGCAAAGAATCACCAAAAAAGGATGTGTCCAAAAAACAAAAAAGTAAAGTTAAGAATACTCGACGTAGTCGCGCGAAACATGTTCCTTCTGAAGTGAATGAAACTATTGCTGAATCCACGAACTGGGAGACCGTAAGCATTCATTAATTTGATCTTATATATTTAATATATCACATTATAATGTTATAAACATTTTTAAAATAATAGGTTTGCGTTACAATTGCTGAATGGGAAGAATTTCCAAAGCGTTTCGAAAAATCAAGAAATTTGCAAGAAAAAGCATTTTATAAGCTATTGACTGAAGACCTTTTACCACAGATTTTGGCTGCCTTGCATGTAAGTAATAAATATTAATTTAATGCGTGCCTATTTGATCTTTATCTATTGAAATTAACGAAGTCTTAATTGATGTAGGAGAAGGAGAAAGAACAAAAAAAACTTGATGCCTTGGCTAACAGGAAGCGTAGTTCAAGAATTCAAAAACGAGAAATCGAAAAACATGAAGCTGATCTTGCTGCTCAACTTAAAAAAGATCAGGATGAGCGAGAGGAAAAGGCCAGGCAAGATGAAATTGCAAGGCTTAAAGCTGAGAGGGTATTTATTATTCAAAGACGAAAGCATAAATTCAAATTATGTCCTATATTCATTCATTTATTCATTATCAATGTATTTACATATATTGTATAAATAGGATAGGGAAGCAAGAAGTCAAGCACGTGAGCGCCGTTCAAAAGAAAGAGAGCAACGGTTGCTAGCTAGGGATGATAAATTAAAAAAAGAACAAGACATTACAATTGAGCAACAGCATGCCATAAAAATTAAACGAGTTAGTGATATACAAGATCATTTAACGCCACCAGACACAACATTTCAGGTTAAAAATCAAAATCCAGAAGATTGGTATTTCGATTGCTTATGTGGCGTTTCTGGTACAAACATTGTAGGTATTTGAGTATTTATAACAATTACCATAAACGATAAGATTTTTTAATTGTTGCTTGTTTTACAGAATGATGGTAGTAATATGATTGCATGTGACCGATGCGCAGTATGGCAGCATCTTGACTGCCTTTTAAAGACTGACGAACGATTTCGTAAAACGAGCGATTTTTCACAAATTGATTATATTTGCGCGAGGTGTTTACAGCGTCAGGTGATACAATCGAGCACGCCTGCGAGTAATAATGAACATGATGAGACTATCGATGTTGTTAAAATTGATTCCAATGATGTTATAATTCCCCCAATTCAACCATTTGAGAACACTCTACGATCAGATCAAACGGTACAGGAAATGAATATTGATCTGACTAGTGTTAAGCGTCCTAGGCAAAAACAAGAAAATCAAGAAATTTCGGCTTTACCAGTTAAAGAACGAAAGAGGCCTGTTAAGAATACGAAAAAATCTAATAATAATGGTATTGAATGTGAAGGTAAAAATACCGGAAATAATATGAAACCAACAAAAAAATCAACGAAAAAAGATGGTACTGAAAGAGCAACAAAGAGAAGAAGAAAAGGTAAATTATATATAAATTTTTGAAAAAAGGCTTTGTCAGATAATTAATAATATTTTACAAATATGTATTATTATCATTCTTAATTAGATATGGGTCAAATTTTACCAACTCCTTCGGCGGTCGGCACCACTCCAGCACCGAATTCACAATTATTATCATACATACATACATCTAATTACATTCTACCTTCAGCAAACATACAACCTGCGACCACAATAAATTATAGATTTGCTGGTGGTTCCAACATGTACACGACTGGCTATAGACCTATGCCGAACAATGTTTCAGCACCATTTCCAGTTAATATACCATACAAATCCTCTCCAAGTACAGTTCCTGCCACGACATTATCACATGGCCATGCTGACATATATTCAGCAAATGCATCATATTCTTCAAGCTATTCTCGCGACGTAGGCTCTTTTGATGGTGTTGATTCAACAAAAGATATAGGCGTAGCAACAAATAACATTCAGGATTCTAATGAGGAAAAAGCAGAAGAAACTTGGATTTTACCACATAAAAAAGATATCATGAGTATTAGTAATTTAATCGAATAGGAAAACAAGCAGCCTTATGTACGCAATTTTAGGTGTTTTTTTTTCTAGCTTTAGCATAAACTAATAGAATCACATATTAGAAAAACCCGTCACATACTCATAATAACATGATGCTTGCAAGGCGATGAATTGCAAAGACATTGGGTCAATCACGTGAACCTTAATATCGATGACATTGTATAATTCAATTAATACAATCCGAGGCCTCACCACCCTTATCTTGAATTTAATATCATTAACAATCATCAATTTATAACTTTGGTATTCAAAATGTTCATAATTTTATTAAATTGAGATCATTGGATTAAACAAATTCTAGTTTCTGAATTAAATTTGAAGTAATGGCATTAATACAATAATTTTTGCGAGTAGATTCTATGTATAAAAAGAGTCTAGGAGGGTGATGAGGGTTAATCCAATTAAATATTATAGATCTTATTTATTCCTGACAAACTTAATTACCATATCTCGTCTTTGTCAAGATCATTTTTTGATCTATTCGTATCAATCATCCAAGTTCATCTCCTGCAACTTAAAAGGGCTTTATGAATAACGTCGAGGCGGCCCTTATAGATAATAGGCACCTCCATACTAAAAGTAAATCTTTTAGGGCATGTGCTACTGCATTTCAGAACTACAGAACTAGCAAATATTCAAATTTTTTTTTTAGATCTTAAAATGAAAATAAAAATAACAATATATATCTTAATAAAAAAAAGCGTTAATTTCTCAGGGAGGGGTTCTTCAAAATATTTTTTAAAAAAACTGCTGCTTTTCATTTTGTATCTTGTGAAATAGTTACTACTTGGCCTATTCCGTTTTTCTAGCTAGGTTTCACTTCTCAACTTTTCCAATTTTGGGTTAATTTCAATTTTCGTCATCACGCAAAAAGGCTTCGCCTAATCGCTATAGTTCAATATGGAAAGTGTAGTAAACGCTTAAAGAATTATTGTAATTTTATATGATGATTACTTTCATAGTTATAAAATCTTTATATATCTCCATTTTCGAATGACGAGAATATTCATCTTCATTCAAACAGGAGAAAAGGATATATAATCTACACATGCATATTTGTCTCGATACTTCAATCAATTAAATTTAATGAATATTGATGTCAAATATCCTTTATTTATAGACAAGTCCAATGATTTGGTTAGTAAAATAAGTAACGAGGCATGTGCAAAAATGAAATCTCGATATACCTATGATGTGAATAATCTTACGTCACTTGTACTAATCGAATAAGTATAACGACTTAAAATCTACCAAGATAAAATTTACGAAGCCACGCTTTGAATTGCGTCATTCTAATACATCATACAGGGGACTTTAATCTGAACGCTGGGTTTAGGTTTAGGTTTGCTTAAATGTCACATGGAATATATATATAATATATCAATAAGGGGTGATATTTAAGCAACCTTTAAATATAACAAAAATATATAAAGTTTTTTGTTTGTTCACTTTTAAATTTTCAATTCCCATCAAGTTTGTTATAAGATACAAAATCCACTTAAGTGAAATTCCATATCCACTTACAACTTTGATACTAAGACTTAAAATTGCGAATTTCTGTTTTAAATTTGCAATAACATATTGACATGTATTTCTGTAGCAATCACTTTGTAGTTCATTTCATAGACGATTCTGCAATTAGTTCGCAGACAATTTGGCAACAATTTATTTGCCGACAGCTCATTTCATAAAAAGTTTATTTCATCGACAGCTCGTTCACAAATTATAGTCCTTGCCATTAGGATTAGGTTAGTGTAAGTTATAAGAAAAAATTATATGGGAAAGAAATGAGGTGTAACTATCTATGAAATAACTTGCCTGCAAATTATGTCTATGAAATAAGGTGCATACGATTGATCGTAAAAACTCAAATGAATAAAAACTTATTCGATGCTCAAAATTTCGTTCGATAATAATTTTTCATCGATTCCACCCTTTAATATATAAAATTTAGTGTTTGGGCCGTATTTACATAAATATTTAATGCAATATCGAAGTCCGCAAGTAATTCACATTAGGAAATTAAGATTATCGATTTGATAATTAATCGGAAAATTAAATCATGTATGCTGCAGTGGTGATTGTAATCGTCGATATAAACTGTTGTTTTTTTAATTCATGTTTATCGATTTATAATCACCCTTGCAGATATTTTAATATGCAACCTTATTTAGCCCTTTTAAGTACTCGTTGTAATACAATATATACGTTAAAGGAGATATATATTTAACGTATTTTTGAGTTTTTCTTTTTTAGAATTTGTCATAAATGCACATTTAAACACATTGACCTTTTAAGAAAGAAAGTTGAGACTCAGACCTAACCTCGCATGTTGAAATAACCTGTTGAAACTTGATTGCTGGCAATTAAATATTTCATATTAAGGTACGTACCTATTCGGAAAAAATTATTTCTCAGAGACCGGAGTCAAAGGACAAGGAATCACGTGCGTGTAGTGTATGTAATATTGTAGTGGGATACTAAGCAGCCTACAAAAAAATGTAGCTTACGATAATCTGTGCATGTCAATAGTAATTTGTTATTACTAAAAAAGCCCGTTATTATAACGTAAGCTACATTTTTAATATTTTGATGCTTGGATAAGTGTATGAATGAGATTATTATACGTGGTAGAGCGAAAGTCGCCCATTATATACATTTTAGTTTTATAATAAGATAACTATTATGTTATACTCGTTATAACCAGTATATAATTGTTTATTACTATACAAATCATGACCTATGTTATATAGGTATTGGTTACAACAGGCAAAAAGAGAAAGGAGATTGAGGCAAAGGGATTCGTGACCAGCTTTGACGTGTCCCTATAATTTTTGGGAAAATATTTGGATATCAAATTGAAAAATTTCAATAAAAGTTAGATAATTTAAATATAAATTTCTTTTTTCTTTATTAGAACAGATCATATTAAACATTTTTAACGTTAATGATTCCATCGTTCTAACCACATTTCTTATTTCGTCTTCCAAGTCCATTTTCGCCATTAACGCCAATTTCAATCTTGTGATGGTAAACCATAGATATACCAAAAAATTTTTCGTTCATTGTCATCACTTGAGCAGCGTACCTAAATCTAACTATTACAGGTGACCCTCGTTAATATCAACCTAAGCCACAAAACCAATTTTTATATATCAAAATTCCCTCATATATATCAACTTTAATATGATTTCTCATTAATATCACTATCAACATGATTTAACCTGTACTTGTTTTAAGGCAAAATATAAGGATAAGATAGATTAAATTTTTTATTAGTTTGTTAAGTCATCAACAATAATTTATTTTCATTTTAAAAATCTAGACAGCGTACTCATCCTCCAAAATTATTAACTGCGTATAAAGAAATAGATAATTATCTATCGCTATATTATACCAGGTATTTCAAAGTCATTATACACGTCCCTGTTATTTTAAGTAGATCACCTAAAACTTTTACCGGACTTATATCGATATATAACAGAGATCTTGATGCAAAAATATATTTGCTTAAATAATCATCTGTATATAACAGATAAGGCCATTTAAAAAACAGTGACGTGTATAATGATTTTTGAAACACTTGGTATATAAATAAATCTATTCGTGTAAAACCTTGGCCAACGTTAAAAAAATCTGGCTATTATAAAATTTTACTTATTTTTGCAAGTGATACAAAACCCAAAAAAGGAAATCGCATTTGTAAATAAACTAAGTTTAGGATTAGGACGTTAGGGTTAGCGTTAGTATTAGGGTTGTGAGCTTTAGTGATAATGTGTGTTTTTTATATGTAAAATTTCATTCCCGTTATTTTTTATTAAACACTAGTTTTGTTTTTTCGCTTTGCTCACGTGTTGGGCTGATCCGGGATCATCACATTTTACGTTCTCCGATTGGCTAATTTCTTGTATCGCTTGCACAAATAAGTATCTCAGTCAGGGAATATGTCACACCTATTAATATATGAGTATTATTTTATAATAAAAACTATAATAAAAACATATAAACTTTAAGCTCCAGATTATTTCCAACTTACATATTAACTTAATTTCAAATTTTAGAATTAAGTATATCGAAA
>CAJVPY010004256.1:0-12863 GCA_910591965.1 Dentiscutata erythropus | reverse complement strand
CTTGACCCGTGCCACAAAGGCCCGTGCCTATCCGAAACCAACCCGTACCGATACGAACCATTTTTCTTATAGGGCATCGTGCGGAAAAGCATTCATTTTGCTTGAAGAATTCAAAATCATGACTGGTAACTTTACAGAAACTAGCTAATTTGCTAAATATATTTAAATCACATATAAATAAAATTTAGGTTTGATTATGTAATTTAATTTGATAATGTTATCTTAATAATATCTAACTTGTTAACATATTTTTTAACATATTTTTAACAGCTAATAAAATTTTTTCAAAAGAAAAATTACAAAATTAATTAATTGGTTTTCATAACCCGGCCAGGTTAAAATTTGAGAACTTCAAAAAAAAAAATTATATATGAAGTTTAAAAAAAAAGCTGGCCAGTTGGGTCTATTTAAAAGTTTCATGTTATGAAAACTAAGTAATTAAATTTGTATGGCCTTAATTGGAGTTATATTTAAAATTTAAAATAGACAAATTATATGTAAAATTGGTCAAAGAATTATTTTTTTATTTATTAAAAAAATATGTTTATTATATATTTAATATTTTGATGATATTAATTTTTTTTGTATTATAATTTTAACATATTTTAAAAATATTTTAACAATTTAATTGAGATAACAGAATTATAAAAATATTTTTACAATATTTTATAATATCTCTAATGTATTTTTATAATATTATATTTTATTTTATTTTTGTAATGCTTAAGCAAATTTATGGGTTTCTGTAAATCTAATTTTATTTTTTTATTTTGACGTAACTGCAGGTCACGAATTAATACATATGTTATGTATCATTTTTTTAAATTATGTTTTTAATTAATTGATATGTGTCATTCATAGATTAAAGGACAACATACTTATTTTAAATTGGTATGCATTTACTGATTAATAAACAAAAAATTTATGTATAAAAAAAGAAGAAAAAAAAATACTAAAAAAAAGAATGATTGCACACTTGCACAAATACATTCAAATGTTCAAGGTAATTTTTGCATATACTATGTAAAACACACATGTTTTCTTGAACTTAGAAAAATATTTTTTTTTTGCAAGAGCATAACTTAGTGTCGCAAATCGTTTTTCAACAGTAGAAAGAATATAACAATATTTGGCCTGAATTTAACCCTTTTTCAAGTTTCTTCTTAGTTTTTATGTTTAGTTGTTCAATGCGCAGCACAAATTAATTCATAAAAATTTTCAATATAACAAATTTGCATTAAAAAATTATCTTGCTTAAATATGTATATTAGTGTTTTGGGCCCAAATTTGAAATGTTTCACCTAGAGGAATTTTAGTTTTGCCCAATTTGATCTGCAAATGATCTGCAAAATTCGCCATATATATAGTTCTTCAGTCATATCAATACAAAGAGTTTAAAAGTATTAACCTTCTATTATTTGAATATAAGATTTTTCGCTGAGGGTTTGGATTTTTTTCACCATAGTATATTTAGACACTTGTTATAACAACCTCTATCTATTAAACTTCATTTATTTTTCTTTTTGATATATTTAGCCAAGGCAGTAATTCGTATTTGGCAAAATTAGACTCTTGGATTGGATGTCAAATCCAATTTTCAATTATGATTTTAGGGTTCAATAAATTGGACTTTGGCCAACCAAATTATTAAATTTTGGATGTCCAATATCCAATCTATTAACCAATTAAAAACTATTGGATCATTGCACTATTGGATATAACAATACTGAATCAATGTCTCACAAGTGAATCCACAGATATTGAAGAAAAAAAATATAATATGCAATGATAGAAGATCAAATATTACATATAAGTGATACATCAATTGATAATTGACACAATTAAAAAATTATTTAAAATTCATCGACCGATTATTTTGTGCTTTTTATATCAATAATGATGGCAAGTCATCATGAACTAGACAATGTACTGTAATATGTTTTGGAAAAACACAATGACTATTATTTATTCAAGTAAAAAGTATAAACTAAAACAGATAGTAGAACCTAAGAATGGAATTAAATTTTTAATAATTACTCGATGTAATTTTTGGAAATGATTTTTTATTCTGATTTTAAATGAATATCAAAACATCCATATTCCTAAAAAAATTGTTCTAATTTATAAAGTCATTATTAGTACTAGCTATATATGCAATTAATTTTTAATTTATCTTAAACTAACAAGTTCATTAGTAATAATACTTTCTTCTAATTAATTTCTTTTTAAATACCAATACTGTGTTACCTACCAGTGAGCATAGTAATCACATTATAATTTCTGTTTGCAATTTACTATAGATAAAATCATTATAGATCAATTTTGCTATAAGTATATTTTAGTAAAAGTATTAAAAATAATAATAAAAGTAAGAAGTCATTTATTATTTGCGAGGATTATAGGTGAGAATATGGAATTATTATAAAATTATAATACAAGTTACTCTCATTATAGTGAAGCACTTGGGCTGTGAAAATTATCTTCACTTATCGAGATAATTTACACAAAATCTAATTAACAAGTGTTACTCAAAGTAATATAGTTGAGTATGACAACTATTCTATTAATTTTATTGGTCAACACATGTCACATAATTAAATATTCACTATAGCGCGAGATATTTTGTATATCTTTTTAGAAAAAATCTACATATATCTTATATCGAGAGTTTGCTAATTAACTTCATTATATTGAATGAAAATTTATTAATAATAATATATTTCGAAAAGAATTCTTCACTATAAACCAGTCTTCACTATAACGAAAGTGACTTGTATTTAAAACCACCCACTTTGAGTTAATTTAAACTCTAACACTCACCCTAACTCTAACTATTTATTAATTTGCTTAATTTAGATCAAAATTGCTAATTTTTGTATATTATGGTTCTATGATAATTCTATATGTTCACTTATACTAAAAATCAATGAAAAAAACTTTTGTATAATTAATATGAATCAATTGCTCAAATAATTTATTTATACAGTTTAAAGCTTTTAAAAATTTATTATTTTGCTATTATTAATTAATAATATATCTTAGGGGTAATATCTCCAGCAAAAGAAGTAATAGTTACTATAAAATAAGATTTTTACTCGAATATATAATACTGTATAAATTCATAATGATTCCAAAATTGGAATGGTCTTGCGAAAATAAGGAAGTCTTTCTGACCTGTTACTGCACTCAGAGCTATAGTTTTATGAATGTTTTGACTTGCATTGTTCGTGCTTGACAGCAGAAATTAGAATAGATTAATACAGAATGGGCCAGAGCTTGTCGTCATTAACTATAAGACTGACTAACCATACTAGCACTATACTATAGCAAAATTAGTAGCTGAGCAATTTTACTTAATATGTGGGGGCCCACAGCTAATGATGCCTGACGAATGACAAAACCATTTTGTCAGATAACTTTGAATTGATGAATGACAAATGACGAAACTCGTGACGAATGATGAAACTTGTGACTAATGATGAAACTCATGACGAATGACAAAACTCATGACAAATGACGAATGACAAAATGCATAATGAATTATGAATTTTATATGTAATATAACATTAAGCGTAGTAAATATATAAGGAAAGATAAAAATGTGATTTTCTTTTAGAAATTATGCAAAATTTTGATGTTTAATATTACTCTACGCAGTTTCTATTTTTATCTGATGTTTCTCAATGATAGGTAGATTGAAGAAGAGTTAACTCAGTGATTATCACAATATCACATGACAAGTATTTGGCCTAAGTTAGAGTTAGGTTAGGGTTAGAGTTAGGGTATATTAGGCCAGTTTATTTTAATTCTGGTAAATAAATTATGTCATTATATGTTTATTATGTAATCATTGATCACTGAGTTAACTGTTCTTCAAGTGTTCCCTGATGATTTACATTAATCATCCAGATGTTTCCGGTAGTTTATAAAGGAAATTATTGTCACGGTGTTTCTTAATGCCCCATGTACTTGTAGCGGTACCCATGTGACTAGTGATTGGGGTACGTGATCGAATATTGTGATCGGGGATATGCATAATCCCAATTTAATTAAAAGTCTAAAAGTAGATTTGCATGAACAATGTAGTAATTAGCGATTAGAATAGATTGCATGAACAATGTAATAATAAAATATGTATTAGTAATAATATATAAGACATCGATCCAAATGGGAAGATGCCTAGCTTTCGCTTCGTGAATAAGCTTCGTTCTTAGTGAATAAACTATTGCATCTGTGTGAATACATCATTGGTGGTAGTATCTAGTATGATACTCCAGTCATCACATAGAAGAGCCAAGCGAGTAAAGACCGATAGGAAAATTAAAGTAATACACGTAGTATTGCTAAACTACATAACAATTATGGTAGCTAAAAATTAATTTTATATGTCTTAACTTTTGTGGTATTAACATTTGTGACGATTGATGCTGATGTCAATATTTACTAGTAATGGGAAAATGTGTATGATATAATTTTTGGAATTTATATTTTCCCTTCAGAAAATATCGGATATATACTTAAATTTTTACCTGATCTTGCTCTTCTTTTATGTTCATATATTTTCTTTTCAGAATTTTTGAGACTTTTGCATCAGTATCCTTAATTCTGCCTGGCAATACGCTCTCTGGCCAGCATTATGCCAATTTTGGCCAACATTTTGATGATGGCTTACATTATGTGTCAAAATAGGTACTATATTTCATATAATATAATGATGAAATAACAGTAATTTTGAAATTTTTAAGATTCAGAGTATCCAGAGTAGGGATAGATCAGTCTTGAAAAGACCAAATAAGAACCAGTCTTTTTAACCAGTCTTATGGTTGACTTGTCCTCGGTCCTGAGACCAGTCTGGACCGGTCCTCATGAATAATTCAAATAACTAATTAAAAAATATGTTATATAATCTTTTATTTTCAATTATCGACGTCATATGATTTGATTTTCTCCGCTAGCCAATAAGATTAAATAATTAAGGACCATTATTGGGACCAAGACTAGACTGGAAAAATTAATAGACTGGTCTTTTTAGGACTGGACGGACTGAACCGGACTTGTCTATCCCTAATCCGGAGGTCGTCATAAAAAAGCTCATCAAAAGAAGGACAGCTCTACTTTTATATTTTATTGGTCAGATTAATTTTGTCAGAAGTTTTGTCTAGTGATACGGGCTGGCCCCGGCCCAATGGCCAGGCCAATGGGCAGGTCGACCATCAGCCTGCACCTTTGTGGGCCGGGCTGGTCGATAAAAGAAGTGCTAGAATCGATTCTCTTATACTGGCTAAAAATCAGCTAATTATTAATAAAAGTGTAGACATTTATTATTGGCTAATTTCGGTGATAAATTAGCAAACAATTGTAATATAGGAAATGGAAATGTCTGACTGTCAGGTGCAGAGATAATTAATCAACATAAAATACTAACATATTAATTATAATTAAAGACAAAAAGAATAAAAACCAAATGATTTTAGTATACTAGAATTTGGCAAGAAACTACCTGATGGCTTTCTACACGTTTGATATAGATATCAAGACTAATTATTATTAGAAAAATTTATATTAGCAATAAAGTTCGGCCCGGTCGACCGGCCTGAACTTTTTTGGATCGACCCTGGCCCATGGTTTTTTCATCGACCCATATCACTAGTTTCATCAATTATCAATCGTCAATCGTCAGTAGTTTCATCAATCATCAATCGTCAGGAGTTTCGTCAAACGTCAGTAGTTTCGTTAATTGTCAGTAGTTTCATCAATCGTCAAGGTTTCGTCTGACAAAACCATTGATGAAACCATTTCATCACTGCAAAAATAGTTTCGTCAGGCATCATTACCCACAGCAAAAGGTGGTGATGGGCCAAAAAAATATTTTCAGTAGTCTTTTAATATTGTGTTTCAAATAATCCAATTTTTGCAAAAATAAAGTTTTTACAAAATATTTTTTTTTTGGCCATCACTTTTTGCTGTGGGGCCTCTCATATGAGCTGTCAATTTATTAGTAAAAATTTGGAAGAATTTAGAAAAAATTATCAATTACGCCTATTCTGACCCTAAATTCGAGCCAATCTACTGAATTTTGGTTGCGTTACTATCTATTCGAAAATTATGAGGCTTTACTTATTTATGCCGGTAATACAAACACCAAACAGCCTATAAACAAAGTTGGCCCTATTAATAAATTTGTAAGTTTTTTAAAACTTCTAGCGATGGTTCTCAATAACTACTTGATTAATTTTAGTAAAAAGTTTTCTATTTTAATTCTATTGTATTGTAAAATCAAAATAAAAATGTTATTGAATTTGGTTCGTTAATTGTTGAGAAATTATTGTAAAAGTATTAAAAAAAAATATCGAAGGTAATTTTCTTTCTTTAAACTTTAAACAAAAATTTCTCAACAAACAACTATCCGAAATTGATGAAATTCATTTATTTTAATTCCGCGGGATTCATAGAATTATATAAAAAAAAATTTATCGAATTTGAATAGCTTGTTGTCGAGAAATATTCATTAAAAGTTAAAAAAAATTTGGCTGCATCTTTTTTTTAAAGACTACAAACTTTGAACGAAGATTACTTGGAAATTATCTGGCCAAATTCGTTCAAATATTTATTATATTAATTCTGTGAGCATATAGAATTAAAATAAAAAAAAAAATTGATCGAATTTGACCAGGTAAGTGCCGAGTAATCTTTGTTCAAAGTTTAGGCGCCTATAAAAAAAAAGTTGTGACCAAATTTTTTTTAATTTTATGAATATTTTTTTAACAAACTATTCAAATTCTATCAAAAATTTTATTTAATTTTATGAACTCATAGAATCAAAATAAAAAAAATCATCAAATTTTGATAGTGGTTGTCAAGAAATCTTCATTTAAAGTTGAGATAAATTTCTTTAAAAAAATTTTTTTTTAAAAAAACTTTTTAAATGAAAAATTTCTCTGCAACCAACTATCTGAATTTAATGAAATTTTTTTATTCTATGAGTTCATAGAATTAAAATAAAAAACTTCGACAAATTTGGAAAGCTGAATCATTCATTATAAGCTAAAAAAAATTTTGACTATGGTTTATTTTTTAACTTTTGTATAAAATTACTCAGCTCTTGCCTGGCCAAATTCATTTAAATTTTTTTTTTATTTTAATTATATAATTTAAAAAAATTGATTGAATTTGACCAGGTAATTGCCAAGTAATCTTTGTTTATTTTAATTCTATGAATTCACAGAATTAAAAAAAATTCATCAGATATTGTCGAGAAATTTTTGTTTAAAGTTCAAATAAAAAAAATTTTATCTGATTTGTTTGATATTTTTTTTTTAAAAAAAAACTTCTCGCGATTATTTCAAACAACTACTAAACCAAATACAATGAAATTTATATTACTAATTCTACAATATATAAATTATAATAACGTATTTATACTGAATTTGATCAAGTAGTTATTGACTACCTATTTCCTTTTTAGAGTTTGTATCACACAAATAAGCGCATGCAGATCATACTGTACATTTTATTTATCTATATAAAATGCTGCCCCTACGCTCTTCATTCAAATTTACGTGAAATTTCGATTAAAAAGAAAAAAAACCGCAGAGTTGTTTTAACTCTTTACTTTTTTTCTTCAAGAATAAGATTTAAACCTCATTTTAAATTTTATTCAAACTTCAACTGATAAACTTACGATGATCTTGTTTCAACCTGCCCAACCTCCTGGATGGGCTAAACCAGATGCCATAGCTGTTAAAGCGTGGCTTCCCACTGTGCTTGTCGCTTCAATTCCATTTCCTCCACTCGGTCGGTGTCTCGTTTTTGAATTTGCTTATTTAAGGCTTCCCATTACATGAGCGATGAAATCGATAAGGGATATATCATTTAATGGTCTGGTGACCGATATATCTCTCACCTTGAAAGGATTGAAGCTCTTGTTTCTATAATTTTCTTTTTTTTCGGTTGACGATATGATACTACCTGCTCGAGGTGTCAGCTGCACATACAATTTTTTTAATTGTATGACTAAAAGTATCAAAACTTTATATTTTTCTATTCATATTTCCATACGTCCAAAATGTATATAAACTTCAATATTTCAAGCCTGAGATTTTTTTTTTTTAATGCAAATATATATATAGTAGACCTTTTTTTCTTCCAGACTTTTATTTTGTGATTATAATTGTTAAAACCTTGAAATTAGATCTTGCATTAAGCATTAATTTGAGTAAGTGCAACATCAGTCATAGTATAATATCTTTACAGATTCATTTGTCGTTGTTATCCGTATAAATAAAGATAATGACTCATTTAAGCAAACCACAAAGATCACATACGTCTCTAGCATGTGCAAATTGTCGCATGAGTCATCGAAAATGTATAAGACTTCCCGAAGGCATCTGTGCAAACTGTAGAAATAACAACCTTCCCTGTGTTTATATACCGGGCAGAAAGCGTGGTCCAAAGATCAATTCTCAATTTCTTCCCAGTGTGAATCCTTGTGAAACTACTACCAATGCATTATGCACTTCATCAAACGATTTCTCCTCCTTTGAGACTCTACGTCCTTGTAATTATAACATTATTTCTCCCAATATTCATAATGAATCCGAAACATTCCAAATTATGTCCATTAGTCAATCATTTTTACCTTCTTTCTTTCCTTTCGTTCACGAAGAACCATTACAAAATGATGATCCTTTAACTATACCATCTTCTATTAGTTATTTAAATGATTCCTCTTCCTATCAATATCAACCCATATGGAACTGCCGAAATATTCCAAAATGTATTCCTTTCCGTTCACGAAGGACCAGAACAAAATAATGATCCTTTAACTATACCATCCTCTATTAGTTATTTAAATGACTCCTCTTCTAATGAAACTCCTATCAATATCAACTCATATGGAACTGCCGAAATATTCCAAATGTATTCCTTTCCGCTCACGAAGTACCAGCACAAAATAATGATCCTTTAACTATACCATCCTCTATTAGTTATTTAAATGAATCCTCTTCTGTTGAAACACCTATCAATATTGACCTATATGGAACTGCCGAAATATTCCAAAATGTATTCCTTTCCGCTCACGAAGGACCAGCACAAAGTAATGATCCTTTAACTATACCATCTACTATTAGTTATTTAAATGATTCTTCATCTTCAGAAACTCCGGATCTCCATAATAATGGAACTAATGAATCATTCCAAAATACATCCATTGATCAATCATTTATGCTTTCATCTTCCCATTTTGTTCACGAAGGATTAATGCAAAATGATGAACTTGACCTGTCTCGAAATGCCACATTATCCTTTATTAATCATTTAATTGATTCATCTTCTTTCGAAATTACAGATAATAATAATACTCCTCTTAGCGTCCGCCCTTATGAAACTACTGAAATCTTCCAAAATATGTTCATTGATTAATTATCTTAATGTCTCTTCTCCTTGTTCACTAAGGGCTAATGCAAAAATAATAATTATTTCCATTTTAAAACATCACATCATCGTTTATTAGTCATTCAAATGGCTCCTTTTATATAACTTTATAATCCTCATGAAACTATTTTGGAACTTTCTAAATGCGTTATTGATCAATCGTCATTTCTTTCTTAATCTATCCCAGAATATCACCATTCTTAAATCAATGTATTTATTTGCGCCATTTGACTGACTATATGAGTAATGTTAGGTTCAATTTTTATTTTGTGGGATGGGGCTTACTTAGGGATAGCAAATGTTTTAAAGCACAAAGTTTTAAATCTGTTTTTACATTAATTTAAATTATTTTTTTTGTTTGAGTGCCACAAAGTGAAAACCTGCAATTCTTGATTTTCGAAAATTTAAGATTTATCAAATTATTATAAACCTGTTTCAGAAAATGATATATCGGAAAATCAAATTTCAAGTTTTCAATTTGTGGCACTTGTTTTAAAGTTAGAATACAATCATGCAGCTTCGCCGCCTAATTGTAACAATTACATAGAAATAAAGTTATTTTTGTGACAATATTTGGATAGTGCTGATGAATTAATGGATTTTATATTTTTAAATTAATTTGAACGAAATGAGAAGCGTTACTTGATAGTAAATATTACAAACTTAAATCATCTATCCCAAACACCTTAGTTTGTAAATTTTGATTATGTATGCTAAATTAACATGAAAATAATGATAAATTGGTAATCTCTATAGTTAAATAAAACGAAAGTCAATAAAACATAAACTTGTTTGACTTATTTCAAATATTTTGGACTTAAATGCTTATCTTCTTAATTAGTGCGAACAAAATGAAGCTATTGAAGTTGTATAATGGTTAATATTTCACGAACTTAACGAATCAGCAATCCTTATAATTAATTTGAATAAAATAAATATGCAGTTATTAATTAATTTGAAAAAAAACGATCGATTTCCAATATAATTTCGTCTTATTCGTGTTGATTGTTATATTAGTATTCATTATTTGATTCACGTACGTTAACTTTTGGTATCCAGTAAAAAATCTTTAAACAAAATTAATTATAAAATTTATTTAGAAATCATCAGAGGTAAAGTTCACCAGTATGTTTTTTTTTATCGTCGCAATATTTTCTCAAAATTTAAAGTTAAAAATTGGACTTTAGGATTCATAAATAGTTACTAAGTATAAATACCTTTAGTACTTTAGTTTATTTACATTTAATCACTAGCATAACGATTATATTTATAATTATTTATTGATCGAAGAGGTCGATATAAGCTAATCAAATTCACAAAACTTATTATTAATAATAAATGCCTTTTTAATTCTATCTCGTTTGTGTTGATTTAATGGTAATAAAAAATTATTGATTATATCAGACCAATTTGATTGAGTGATTTATATTACATTTCTTTCTCCAATGCGATGAAAAAACAAAAAATGAGTAAATACAGAAATCTCCAAAAATTTCCGCAATCTTATTATATGAATATCTAGTTTTTTCTTTTAATGTTATGAGTGTGAGGGGGAAATAGAAAAGAAGGGCAATGTGTACCACTAAACCAAAGTGGGTTGTCCTTAACGCATTAATAAGCTACTCAAGCTTGCACCATGTAAATATAGTGAATATAAAGAATATTGATTAATCGATGTATTCGACAAAGTATTGTTTAGATATTGTAGCATATTAAATAGTATTATGATTTTCGTTTATCAGTTGCAACTAATGATGCCTGACGAAAGACGAAATCATTTGTGAGCAATTTTTATGTAAACAAATTCAATCCGCGCGAGTTAATTTTTTTGTTTGCATTATTCTATATATCCATTTCTTTTTTTTTTCCAAAATATATATCCGACATTACTTGATATGCTGAATCTGATTGGAAACTAGTAAAAAATTACCAACCTCAAAATTCATGTAAAAATTAACTTTCGCATTAGCTTATTTTTGAAAGGCAGACTTTTTTTATTATGATGATTTGAAAAAGAAATTCATCATCAATTGTAAAACTATTGATTGCAAAAATTTTAAAAGATTAATAGATTTGTCTGCATAGTGAAAACAGAAATTTGAAAAAAAATTTAAGGTTATTTATTATAAAGATCATTGAGAGTTTCTGTATTTTAATTTTCTATTGGCTAATTGATTATCAAATTCTTCAAGGTTTTCGTATTTCGTTAATCATCAAGGATTATTTTGTCTTTACAAAAATCGTTTCACTAATAAAGTTAGAACTTAAGATCATGATTTGAATCTCAATTGCTCGCGATAAAATGAAAATCGTATACAATATGCAAAATATTAGCCTATATATGTATAACACGAAACATCGGTTTTTTTTTTATGACACAAATTTCCATAAACATCGCTAGAAATTCTTTATATACACTAATGAAAATATGGAAAGCGAGCGAATTAAATAGTATAAATTCTGTTTTATATAAAATACATTGATCAATCAAAACTCGTATCCTTTTGTTTTATCAACGACGACAACAATAATGTCCTCATGTAACTAAGGCACATACAAAATTGCCAACAAATATGTAACATGTTCTTATTGATTCGGATAAAAAATTAGAATAAGAGCAGATAATAAACCTTTATAATGGAACTATATTATTAATGGTTCTAAAATTAATTTCAATAGAATATTTTATGAAGTCTTAAATTTTCTATAATTTCTAATATTGTGCGAGTCCACATTCTTCAAGAAGTCGATCCTTTTCTTATCAAGCACGCACCAATACTGCTATGCTATACGAAAAAACCACTTTAATTATATTAAACTAACAAGTTCACCAATAGTAATACTTTCTTTTAATTAATTAATTTCTACTGTTAAATATACAATTGAACTATTACTTATTATCTACCGGTAATTGAGAACACAGTTAATCATGTCAATAATTTTTATTTAATAATAAGCCTACTTAAGGCTATTTTCCTTACGTGATCTTTAATAAAATGTATTTTACTGTGTAAGATACCCGGGTATTTTATATTTCCTACGACTTGTACCCTGGTATTTACCCGTTAGAAAAATTTTTTATTATAATAAATCTGCCATTGATTTGTATCTGGGTATCTTACATAACGAATAACCTTGAAACGTACGTACTAGGTACAAATAGTAAAAATCAATGGGTGTTATCTTTTTTTTTTTTTTTTCTTTTGAAATACTTTATAATTTAATTACAATACTTAAAAAGGAATAAAAACATGGATACTTTCGATTTAGGATCTGTGGTTTTCACTTAATGTAAATAAAAACGATATATACACTTCTATCAGATCATTAGTGATTTATATGAGTTGTACGGTGTACCATAGGTACACAAAGTGACATGTTTTGTGATTTAGTGATTTAGTGTTTTAGTGTTCTAGTGTTTTAGTGTT
>CAJVPY010004255.1:0-12864 GCA_910591965.1 Dentiscutata erythropus | reverse complement strand
TTAATTAATTAGCATTTCTTTCAATCCAATTTGCAATCAAAACTCACTTAATATGTCACACCAACTTTAAAGAAATACAATCAAATTCGTTGCTTTGTTAATCGCGGAGTTGAATTTAAGGTGGTCCCCTGGGATTATGATTTTATCAATGAAAATGATTATCATGGATTATTTATTAGGCAAGCATATAATATCGGTTGCTTCCTTCTCCTATCTTCTCCTATCAATGTTGGCCGATGACCTTAAAATTGACCTATATGACCTTTATGACTTGTTATAGGTCATTTAGTCATAACGAAAGTTTATATAACTTTATGACATTTTAATATTGTAAGAATAATAGTAAAAACTTTTTTTGATAGCATTAATATAACCAATATGACCTATGACCAAAAGTCATTCATTGATTATGTGGCCAAGGTCATATTTAAAAAAATGTTAGGACTAGGTCATCGACCAACTATGTCTCCTCTAGGTACCAAAAACGAACATGAATATTCTATTTCGTCTATTTAGTAATGGTCCTGGTGATCCAACAATGGTAAAACAAACAATTGAACGTCTTAAGGTGGCATTGAAAGATGCAAAAACTCCAATTTTTGGGTATAAACATATATAATATTTTTTTATATTATATTGAATTCATCTTTCATCTATAATTTATTTATTAATTTAATCATTCATTATTACTTCTAGCATTTGTATGGGTCATCAATTAATAGGTCTTGCTGCTGGTGCTAAAACAAAGAAGATGAAGTATGGTAATAGAGGTCAAAATATCCCTTGTACAAATATGATTTCTGGTCGCTGTTACATTACTTCTCAAAATCATGGTTATGCTGTTGATGCAAGTACGCTTCCTTCTGAATTTCAAGAATTATTCGTCAACGCAAATGATGGTTCAAATGAAGGAATTATACATAAGACTTTACCAATTTTTTCCGTTCAATTTCATCCTGAATCTACTCCTGGTCCAAAGGACACTGAATTTTTATTTGATGTATTTATTGAAAGTGTCAAACAATTTGGTTTGACAGGAAATTTGACATCAATACAAATGCCTGGTGGTTTGAGAAGTGAGAATTCACGAAAAAATCCACGTGTTAGTGTTAGAAAAGTTTTAGTTTTGGGTAGTGGGGGACTGAGTATTGGTCAAGCTGGTGAATTTGACTATTCAGGAAGTCAAGTAAGAAATTTATTCATTATTTTTACATTTCCCATAACAAAGTATTAGAAAATTTTGATTGATGCTAATTGTATATTTTTTATAGGCTATTAAAGCTCTGAAAGAAGAAGGGATATATACAATTTTAATAAATCCAAACATTGCTACTATACAAACATCACATTCTCTTGCTGATAAAGTTTATTTCCTCCCTGTAAATCCTGATTTTGTTCTCAAGGTTATTAAACATGAAAAACCTGATGGTATTTATGTAACATTTGGTGGTCAAACTGCATTAAATGTCGGTATCAAGCTTAAAGATCAGTTTGAAGAATTGGGGGTTAAAGTGTTAGGTACACCAATAGAAACAATAATCGCTACAGAAGATCGTGAACTATTCGCTCAAAAAATGGTAGAGATTAAAGAGAGATGTGCAAAATCTGCTTCTGCTACAAATGTTCAAGAAGCTTTAGATGCTGCACAGAAGATTGGTTATCCAGTAATATGTCGTGCCGCGTATGCGCTCGGTGGTTTAAGCTCTGGATTTGCTGAGAATGAAACGCAATTAGTTGAGCTCTGTACCAAGGCTTTTGCAACTAGCCCTCAAGTGTTGGTCGAACTATCTATGAAAGGTTGGAAGGAAATCGAATATGAAGTCGTTAGAGATTGTCGAGACAACTGTATCACAGTTTGTAATATGGAGGTAATCTCGAATAAATAATTATTGAGATGCTACTTGAATAATTACTTTTTAAACTATATTCTCATTAAGATCGTCTTAATTTATATATTAAGAATTTTGATCCTCTTGGAATACATACTGGTGACTCTATCGTAGTTGCTCCATCTCAAACTCTCTCTGATGATGACTACAATATGTTAAGAACAACAGCAATTAATGTTATTCGTCATCTTGGCGTTGTGGGTGAATGTAATATTCAATATGCTCTAAATCCCTTTTCTAAAGAGTATTGTATTATAGAAGTGAATGCGCGTTTATCTCGTTCATCTG
This sequence comes from Dentiscutata erythropus, assembly GCA_910591965.1. NCBI lineage: Eukaryota > Fungi > Glomeromycota > Glomeromycetes > Diversisporales > Gigasporaceae > Dentiscutata > Dentiscutata erythropus. Next base: position 10,687 of record CAJVPY010004255.1, on the reverse strand, counting down.
CACTCGCATCTAAAGCTACTGGTTATCCATTGGCTTTTGTCGCTGCAAAACTTGGTTTAGGAATACCATTAAATGAGATTAATAATATGGTGACTAAAGTGACATGTGCATGTTTTGAACCTAGTCTTGATTATGTAGTTGTTAAAATTCCACGATGGGATCTAAAAAAGTTCTCACGTGTAAATAAAGCTTTGAGTTCATCAATGAAATCTGTTGGTGAGGTGATGAGTATTGGGCGTACTTTTGAAGAGACCATTCAGAAAGCAATAAGAGCTATTGATTACGGGTTTTCAGGATTTGGTCAGGTTTGCTGATTTATATTAAGGCTTCAAAAAAATCGAATGTTGAGCACAAGACAAAAAACTTACTTACATATGATTTCTTGAATATTTTTAATTAGAATGACCTTGTTGATTCCATTAAAGAGGAATTAATCAATCCATCTGACCAACGGCTTTTTGCCATTGCCAATGCAATGCATCAAGGATACACTGTTGATCAAATATGGGAGCTTACAAAAATAGACAAATGGTTTTTATACAAATTAAAAAATATAATTGAATTAGAAAAACAACTTAAAAATTATAATTATTCAACAATTCAATCCGATCTTATCCTAATGGCTAAACAGTTGGGTTTTTCAGATCGTCATATAGCAAAACTTATCAGTAGTAACGAATTATCAGTAAGAAGGATAAGACAAGAACATGGCATAATACCTGTTGTAAAACAAATTGATACTGGTAAATTCCAATTATTTATCTTACTCTTTTTAAGTCCTTTTTAAAAATATTAATTTATATGATTTCTCTAGTTGCTGCCGAATTCCCTACACAAACGAACTATTTATACGTAACTTATAATGCTGTGGAGCATGATATTACTTTTGAAGAAAAGGGTGTTATGGTATTAGGATCCGGTGTTTATCGTATTGGTAGTTCAGTCGAGTTTGATTGGTGTGCTGTGCGAGCGATTCGTACTCTTCGTGATCGTGGTATCAAGACGGTGATGGTTAATTATAATCCAGAAACAGTTAGCACAGATTATGATGAAGCTGATCGATTGTATTTCGAAAATATCACATTAGAACGTGTATTGGACATTTATGAAATTGAAAATTCTTGTGGTGTAATAATCTCTATGGGTGGTCAAACTCCAAATAACATAGCATTACCATTGTTTCGTCAAAATGTTAAAATTCTTGGTACTTCTCCAGAAATGATTGATACTGCTGAAAATAGATATAAATTTTCTCGTATGTTGGATCAGATCGGGGTCGACCAACCAAGATGGAAAGAGTTAACTAGTCATGAAGAAGCACATGAATTTTGTAAACAAGTTCAATTTCCAGTTTTGGTACGGCCATCTTATGTATTATCAGGTGCTGCAATGAATGTAGTATATTCTTCAGATGATCTTTCCAATTATCTTAGTCAAGCTACGGCAGTTTCTCGGGAACAACCAGTTGTAATTTCAAAATATATTGAAGAAGCTAAAGAAATTGAAATGGATGCTGTGGCTCTTGACGGTAAGCTAATAATGCACGTAATATCAGAGCATGTTGAAAATGCGGGCGTACATTCGGGTGATGCAACTCTCGTCTTACCGCCACAGGACCTTGATCCTGCTACTGTACGAAAAATCGAACTTGCTACGCAACAGATTGGAAATGCATTAAATGTAACAGGTCCTTTTAATATTCAATTTATTGCTAAAAACAATGATATTAAGGTTATAGAATGCAACGTTCGTGCGTCAAGATCTTTTCCATTTGTGTCCAAAGTTATGGACGTGGATTTAATCGAGATGGCTACTTTAGCTATGTTGGGAGTTCATATTGATCCATACCCATCAATTAATATACCAAAAAGTTATGTAGCAGTTAAAGTACCACAATTCAGTTTTAGTCGTTTATCTGGTGCTGATCCTATATTGGGTGTAGAAATGGCATCTACTGGTGAAGTTGCATGTTTCGGGCGGGATAAATATGAGGCATATCTTAAGGCATTGATATCTACAGGAATTAATGTCACCATGCCTCGAAAAAATATTTTGCTCTCTATTGGTTCTTTTAAGGAAAAGAATGAAATGCTACCGTCAATAAGGAAACTACATCAAAAGGGATATAATTTATTTGCCACATCTGGAACTGCTGATTATATTCAAGAGCATGGACTTCCTGTGAAATATTTGGTATCATTGGAAGAATCTGAACACCAGCTCAAATCTGAATATTCACTTCAACAACATTTAGCAAATAATTTAATTGATTTATATATTAATTTACCGTCTAAAAATCGGTATCGTCGACCAGCTAGTTATATGAGTAGAGGTTATCGTACACGTAGAATGGCTGTGGATTACGATATCCCTTTAATAACTAATGTCAAATGTGCAAAATTGTTTATAGAAGCGCTTTCTCGCAAAAACGATTTTGAAATTTTGAATATTGATTACAAGACATGTCATAAGAGAGTAACATTACCAGGTCTTATTAATGTCTCAGCTTTCGTACCTCATGTTGCAGAATCTAATAATGATGATTTTTCACAAGTTACCAAGGCGTCACTTGCAGCTGGACTTACCACCATAAATATATTGCCAATAGGATTAAATGAATCTTTGAGAAACGCAATAACAGTCGAAGTGGCACATAATAATAGTCATAATAATGCACATTGTGATTTTTCGTTATCAGTTGTTGTTACAGAGAACAATACTCAAGAATTGACAACCGTAGTACCAGATGGTGCATCATCCTTTATTCCATTTAAAATCCTTCAACCCGATATGATTCCTAAAATGGCTACCATTTCTACGCATTTAAGTACTTGGCCTTTACACTCACCTATAGTCACTGATGCTAGTGGAACTGATTTGGCATCTGTTTTATTATTAGCTAGTCTACATAATCGTGCTGTGCATGTGACCGACGTAAGTACTAAGGAAGATATAGTTTTAATTGCTTTAAGCAAAGAAAAGGGTCTAAAGGTTACATGTGATGTCTCGGTATATGCTTTATTTTTGAACTCCAACGATATGAACGACAATACAAATATCTTACCTAGTTTCTCAGATCAAGCAGCTTTATGGGAATATTTAGAAAGCATTGATTGTTTTAGTGTTGGGACTCTACCGTATCGATTATCGCAATCATATGGATTTGATGTACCGGCAAGCACTGGTATAGAAGAGACATTACCTTTGTTATTAAATGCTGTTAACGAGGGAAAATTGACATTAGATGATATCAAAACTCGTCTTTACACTAATCCTCAAAACATTTTCAATATACCGGAGCAACCAGATACCTATGTAGAAGTAGAAATTGATCGTAAGATAATAATGGCGCAAAAAGAAGGTGGTTGGTCACCATTTGTTGGAAAGACTTTATCAGGAGTAGTGAGTCGTGTAGTTTTAAAAAGAGATACTGTTTATCTTGATGGTGGATCATACTCTACTGGTGCTAGTGGCAATGACATTTCAAATTTGATTCATGTTATTGCGAAAACTCCAGCTATTAAAGAATCAATCACAAGTAAAGAGTCATTGCAAACTCAGCAACAACCACAACAACAATCATCACAGGTTGTGGCTAGTCATGTTCCGGATATTTTGTCACCTACACTTACACCAAGAGAACACGGCCTTAAATCAATGGCTTCTGATTTGTTTTCCCTTGATTTTTCACACGCGATCCTACCAACGTGAGTTTACGTTTTATAAAATTCCTACGTATTAAACGTATTAAACTTAATGTTGTTAATTGATGTATTTTTGTATTTGTAGAAGCATTACGTCGAATATAAATCAAACACGTTTCTTCCGACAACATATTCTCACTGCTAAAGATTTCACACGTAATGACCTTCATTTATTATTTGGTGTGGCACACGAAATGCGTACCTTGGTTGAACGTTATGGGTCAGTAAATTTGCTTCAAGGTCGAGTAATGTTTACATTATTCTTTGAACCATCTACAAGAACATCAGCTTCCTTTGAAGCAGCAATGAATAGACTAGGTGGTCGAGTGGTTGCTATCAAGACAGATACATCTTCAGTTGCAAAAGGTGAATCATTAGCAGATTCTATACGGACGGTGGGATCATATGGGGATGTTATTATTTTGAGACATCCAGAGCCTGGTAGTACTAGAACTGCAGCACGATATTCACCCGTTCCGATAATTAATGCAGGTGATGGTGTTGGAGAACACCCTACTCAGGTATGTTTGCAAGTTTTGATTTATTGGTCATATTATTCTTTATATTTAATAGTTTATTCTTAGGCCTTCCTTGATGTGTACACCATTCGTGAAGAACTTGGAACTGTCAATGGGTTAACTATTACGATAGTTGGTGACTTAAAAAATGGTCGAACGGTACACAGTTTAGTTAGGGTATTATCTCAATACCAAGTTACCCTCAACTATGTTAGTCCTGCATCATTACGTATTCCTGATGAAATCAAAACGGAGGTTCGCAAAACTAGAGGAATAAGGCAAAAAGAATATTCGGATTTGGAGAATGTAATTGCAGAAACTGATGTGCTCTACATGACACGAATTCAGCGTGAGCGATTTACAGATCAAATCGAATATGAACGGGTTAAGGATTCCTATATAATAAATAACGCTACATTGAGTCGTTCTAAACCAAACATGATTGTAATGCATCCATTTCCGCGAATAAATGAAATCGATCCAGAAGTAGACTTTGACGATCGTGCTGTTTACTTCCGACAAATGAAGTATGGAATGTTTGTCAGGATGGCATTATTAGCTATGGTAAGTCGTTTTCTATACAGATGGTCTTAATTGCTTATGTTGGTTTTAACATTGTCATTGGTTTAGGTTTTGGGAAGATCAGCGTAAAGTAGAAAGTCTTCTGAAATCACAGTATTACATATAGTATATAGCGATAAATTTAATACTTGCTTATTGGATTATCAAATAATAGTAATAAAAAGATTTATAATAAATTGTATTACAATTTATTTTTTTTTATTTATGGATTATATATTTTCGTGCCTGATATAGTTTAAATAAGAAACTCCGTTGCAGATCACTACCTTTAACTGCAAACTTGAATAAAAGCCTGTCACTTTCGATATCGCGACAGCCGTTTTTTTTTGTTAACGTTATTTCCCATTCCACAAAGTTAGCGGCGTAGCTTTAAGACGGGACGTCACGTGACAAATACTAGTTCTTCAAATCCCAGCCCAGTTTATATACGTTCTCGCGCTATCGCTATTTAAAGTTATCAGATAATCAGGGCTCGCGAAAACACGTGATGACGATCTTCAATTCATACAAGTGCATCGAATTTTACATTACTACGAAGGACGATTCTAACGATTCTAAAAATGACATCACCGTTGTTTTCTTCAACCAATCCAGCTAAATGTAGTTGTAAATTTGTTCCAGGTAGTCTTGACAATTTTCTTTCTTACTGATCTGGAATTTCTACTGTTATAAATTCAAAAATTCTTACAATGTTGCTATATGACAGACGTTGACAATGATAATAGGGCGTGCGGCGTCGACTCTGGTTGTGAAAATAGGGCTAGATTTATTGAATGTACGCAAGAGCTTTGTTCCCAAGGCACTTATTGTCAAAATAGATGGTAAAATCTCTAGTAGAATGCAAACTCTATTCAGCTCAAAGTAATAAATTTTTACTCAAAATATATTTTGTTTTAGCATTCAAAATCATATGAATGCCTTGTTTGATATTATCAGGGCACCTAACAAGTATTTTGGATTAAAGGCATTAAAGCCAATAAATGAGTATGTGTTGTCGTCTTTATATATATACTACCTATCATAAATTGTATCTCAATGTTCTTTTATCTATGTTGAATAGAGGATCTTTCATTGTAGAACCAATCGAGACTCCTGTAGAAATAAATAATTTGGAATTTCACATGGATAAATACATGAGTGAAGGATTGTGGCGGACCTATTTTCCACCATCTGATACAAGCGAGGTAGGATTCTATAATTAATTATGTTTAGTACTTATTTTGCTTAATTAAAAAGTGCAAATGTACTCATTATAGATAAATAATGCGGCAAAAAAAGGAAGACTTTCTCGTTTTATTGCGCATTCTCGTAATCCCAATTGTCATAAGCAAGAATGGTTTGTGGGAAATCAGACCAGGACTGGTATATTTGCTAGACGTGATATTTCGGATGGCGATGAATTAACAATTGATTATACTGAATCATCAATGGGGTAAATAGGGTATCAAAGACGTTATGTGTTGATGTGTCATTATACAAAATTCATTCAAGGGATTACTGATTCTGATATATCTTAGATATGGAAAGCCACATAAAGATAAAGAGCAAAATGGCTCAGATGTTACTCCGGAGGAAGTCCGCCCACTTGAAGATAACCAAGGAATTTTTAATTATATTGGACGTATGTTGCAAGCTATCTACAGACCAGATTTGGCAACTCAAGTGCTCCGTAATTTAGAGGTAATATTAAGCTTCATTAAATATTATCTTTTTTTTTAATAAATTTATAATTTAATAATTCTTTTACCTATTTAAGATAACTACAGATGAAAATGCTTTGAGAAAATTCTTAAACCTCGATGGATTAAAGATATTAAGTTTGTGGTTTCATGAACATACTGAGCCTAAACTCATAGAACGGGTTTGTATTTTTTGTTTGGTCTGGATTGAATTTTTCATTTTATTAATATCAAGCATTAATTAATTCCGTTTACTATAGATAATTTCTGTTTTGGAAAAATTGCCATTACAATACAACGATCTTGATATCATGACTGAGATCAAAGGAAGTCTCAAGATGATAAAAATAAACGATGATGGACTTCATGATCGTGTTACAAGGGTACTAAATAATTTAATATATAACTTAAAATCGTAATAATATAAAATAATATATCTTATGTGTGTATATTCTTTCTCACAGTTGTTAGAAAAATGGCGTAAGCTTCATGCTCCGTCTAAGAGTACCACGGCCAATAATTCTGTGAAAAGTTCAATTTCATCTGATCGGGATAAACAAACAAGTCCAAGAAATTCGAAGGCATAGTTTTTTTTTTTCCTTTCAGATGAATGAGAGATATATTTGCAAAAATTTGATGAAACCTTCACATATTAGGATAAAATTTTGGATAGGGACAAAAGTCACTCATCGAAAAAGAGTGATAAAGTGAAAGTAATATTATTTTATCATAAAGCTATTCCTATTCTTTCGATTTATACCATATAAACAGACATTGTTTATTAATGTATAGACAATGGAAACATGTTCTGAAAAGAAACAAAAAACGCCTGAACCTAGTAGTACACTTGGATGCATATCCTTATTGCCTGCGAGTACATCTTCCTCGCAACTATGTAATGAAGAGCCCGGTTCTTCACATGTTGCTAATGCTAATATGAAAACTAATAATGTTGAATCAGTTGATGATACGCTGATACAGCCGCCGTCTGTTACTGCATCGGATGAAAATTCGTTTACTCGCACATTTGATAAAGATAAATTCCGTGGTGAGGTGAGTATATATTCTTTAAATGTTAGGTTTACGTAAATTACCCTTACATAGCAACTGAGGTTACCATGCGTTGAATCGAAACAATTTTTTTTTAGTTTGCTGCGGCAGTAGTTGAGTACTCTGAGCGATTTAAGAGTCAAATTGAGGAACGCACTCTGACCAAACATGTAAATAAGGTAATTTATCGGTTTTAAATTTTTTAAGCATTATATCTTTATTTTGGTTAAACTAGATCTGTTTGTAGTGTATCGAACTTTGCTTTGGCAAAGAAATGCGCTTAGCAGAAGTGGAAAGTGTTACGTCAGGCGTTCGTAATCGTATCGCAAAATTTTTGGATGAATATATGAAAAAATTGATCATTTCAATTAATGGAGCAAAAAACGATAAGGATAAGGATAAGGATAAGGATAAGGATAAAGATAAGAAAGATAAGGGAAGAAGGAAAAGGAAAGAGAGAGATGAAGTTGGGGACAATTACAATAGTAAAAAAGTCAAAATATGATTAATTGTTATTACTCCTACTATTAGAAATTGTTTTATTATAATTGGTAATTTTTCTACTTTTAGACTGTATTTATAATCGAACAATGATTAACGATCGAGTTTATGGTTTAGAACAAAAAAATTGTAATAAGCATATTTACATTCACCAAAATTATTTTGTAGAATCATTATAAGGAGATCATATTTTTTGATCAGATCGACGATATATGTAGTTTATGAATTCTTACTTTATTTTTATAAATTTTGTATTTTAATAAACTTATTATCATAAATTTTAATCATTTCAATAAAATTTGTATATAGTACTTAAAAATGTTCGATACAAAATAATTTTATATTAAACACTATGTGTTGTAGCCTCAGGTTACATTTTGATATCTTTAATGACCGATTTGTATTTGAACTATTCAGCTTAAATAAAATAAAATTTTAATTAATAGTTAAACTATACAAATTAATTTTTTGGTTTTTATTTACTGTATTTTCAGAAATTTTTATATATAAAAGGGGATTATTGTTATAGCACTATAGCAGCCTTATATCTAATCGCAAAATTCAATTTTTTTTTTTTTTTACAAAAAATAAAGTATTTAGTTAAAATAAGGTTAAGGCTAGAATGGGTGAGGCTTGGTTTATTTCAATGTTTGCAAGAATTTTCTTTGTTAAAGCATAAAAAATAGTTTAATAAAATTTTAAAATATACAGTAATTAATTTTTTTTAAAAAAATTTTTATTATTTTACAAAGCTAATTTTGAATTTTAATTGGATAAAATACTTTAGCACTACAGTGCTATAGCACTATAACCCAATTTTTTATATAAAAACATAAAAATTTTTTTAAATATAATTAAAAATTTTTTAATAACCAATTTATTAAGTTTGTCTTTTATTTTTATATTAAAGCTAGTAGACTGATATTTTTACAATAAATTTTTTTTATTTGAATTTTACAAATTTATACTGTATATCATTAGTAGCAAAAGTCAAATCTCTTTAATTAAAAGCACCTTTAGAGGCTATTTGTGGTGCTTATATTTTTTACTTAACAACCAATTTGATTCTCTGTTTAACATAACCTCTCTCTCCCCTATTTGCATAAAAAACTCATAATATTAGCCAATCAAATTGCAGTATTAACTTTTTTGCATTTTTACATTTTTACAGCCAATAAAATTACTATAATTTTTATATTTGTGTTTTTTTAATACCCTTTCTCCTACTATCAAAGCTACTTTTATGTTATGTTAAACAGAAAATTAAATTGAAGTAGCCTAAACTAGATGAATATAACACCATTAAAACGTTGGTTAATTGTGCAGTTACCTCTGTTTTACCAAAAATAAAAACCATTATTAAAAAGCTAAAGTTTTAGAGATATTACCACAGAGTAGTTTTATAACAAATATAATTACAATCTTTGAGTTGATTAATGATGAAATAGCAGATATACTGTATATATAAATTGACTATTACTAAGATTCGAGGAATGCCAGCTAGAAGAGCGATGTAGCCAGGAAATTTTCTTTATAACATCGCTTCCTGGGGCCATTTGAGAGTTTATAGTATTTCTGTCTATTAACTTAATCACCAAGAATGTAGAATTATAATCCACTACTTCTCATTATTATAAAAATGAGGATACTAATAGAGTGGAATTATTAAACTGAACAAGAAATTTTAAATTATTGTCAGAGGTTATATTATTAGAAAGGTTTTTTAATTGAAGCCAGTATGTTTAAACCGCATTAGTAAGAAAAGTCATGTGCCTAAAACGGACATGATTTTATTAAAATAAATATATATCTAATAATATTATAAAAGAATTCAGATGGGTCATTTGCTAGAAAAATCACCATTTGAAATCAAGTATGTACCAAACAGTAATTTTCTTAGCAAATGATCCATATACTGTATAATGTATTATATTTTTCTGAAATTCTGAGAAGTTCCAAAATAGAAAATGAAAGAAGCTAAAATATAAGCTAGGTGGGCAAATTATTTTGCAAAATTCTAAATAAATTATATGTTATATAATTAAATGGGAATATAGATTGGAATTTTTTAGAAGGTACAAGTTTCAAAATGAACGAAATTTAGAGTCTTATAACAGACAAAATGCCTAAAGATTTTCTATTAACTCAACTCATACCTCTATTAGTATTATTCAAGAACTTTAAAATGTGATTGTATATTAATATCTAATTATTATATCTGCTATAGATAAGTGATAGATATAGTTCTATAATTGGCTTAAAAGCCTTAAAGGTACTAAATATCACTCAAGAATTGGATTTAGACTATATATGAAAAGAAATTAATCAAAATCTTAGAATGTTAAAATCAATTATCCAATGATGGATGCAGATGCAAGCTTTTATAATGCTCTCCTTAAAAAATTTAAATGATTTTATAGATACATCCAAACTTACATGGAAGGATCCAATTGCAAGTACAGATCTCAAATGACAATTCGAAGGTGGTAGAAAAGTTAAGCAAGAGACAGTGATGTACCTTTTTGGTAATAAGATATAGTATATATTTATGAATCTTTTTTTTTTTTTTTTTAAGTGATCCTGCCTTTATTCATGTGAACTGTTATATAATTTTTACACCCATGTGTACAAAATTCTTACAACTTATTGCTCT
>CAJVPY010004254.1:0-12864 GCA_910591965.1 Dentiscutata erythropus | reverse complement strand
TTCTTTTAAAAAATTTAGTTCACTTTCTTTAAGCTCCAACTCTTCTTTTAAACTTCTTAACTCTGTAGTAATAGCCATTAAAAAAAACTTCATTTCTTTATCTTCTTCTTTCTCCTTGTCCTTAACAATATCCATACTTAAAACATTTTTGTTTATTTCTATTTTTTCTTCTTCTTTTCTTTTTTCTTTTTCTTCTTATTTATTCTCTTTTTTATTTTTATTTTTACCTTTAACAACTGCTTATATTTTTTATAAAAGTTTATAAACCTTTGTGTTCGTGGTATCTTTCTTCTTTCATAAGTTACGATAGCGTTACAACTCCTGATTATCACTCTATTTATATTGATTATCTTATAATTATTAATTTTCAAACATTCTTAAATCCTAAAATTTTTTCAAATTAACACCTTGTTGATGTGGAGCAGTAATTCAAGTGGTGATTGTCTGATTAACAGTCTTGAGGTTCGAATCATGCCTAGGGCAGGCTTATACAAATATATTAGGTAAAACATACTAATATACCTGAGACCTTAGGCTGTAATGATACATTCAAGGTGTTATTTTTTGTTTTTATATTATTCTATTAATTTTACTTTATTTTTCTTTTCTACTATACTTTATTCACTTTAAACTTAAACACTATTTCATATTTAACAAAATAATTATCAAAATTATGAGAACAGATTTACTAAATCTATTGGACAATTAATAACAAACAGATCTTCAAAAATTATACTATTTTAAAATTTTACAATATACCCTTTGTAGTATAGTAGATTAGGCACATAACCTGATAGGGTTGTATGTTCAATTCTACCGGTAGAATATAAGACCCGGTGCACTGTGATGATAGGAACTAACTACAAACTTTGAACATTTATTTTTATTTTTATCTATTAATCACAATATAAATATTTTTCTATCTTTATATTTTTCAATCCTTTTAATTATTACTATCTATATTTTTCTTTATACTTTTTTATTTTTCATTTATTTTTCATTCTAAATTTTATATTAATTCTTTCTTTTTTCTTTCTTTGTTTTTACCAAACTTATATTTACTTATCTTATCTAAAAATATTTTTTTTTATTATCTTAAACAAACTTTATTTCTTTTCATATTATTTTACTATCTATATAATATAAATATAAAACAATCTACTTAATAAAGTCTATTGGGTGTATGTTCAAGATCCAGGAATAATGACGTTAAAGATCTGGATATCCAGGTCCAGGTAGTTCTATAGTATCAGCCATCTCTGATTCATCAAGACTAAACAAAATTCCAAAAGGCAGAATACTCGAATAGTTTACTATACTAGAAAACATCTCTATTTCTAGCTCTTCCTAGCTCTCCCTATAGAACTATTCATTCATACTTCAATCTTTCACCTACTAACTACTATAGCTATAGTACTGGCCACTTCTACCAATATACTAAACCTTGGCTAATCTCTTTACTCAACAACCAACTAGTTGTTGGTAAAGCCCAATGCCAATATACAACAACTGGTCACATACTCATTACTTATTGGCAATACTACAATCTTATTTACTCAATACAACTATATTTATTTGCTCCTATATTCTCTTTACCCAGCACCAATTGTCCACTTATTAGCTAATAAATACACTATTTTTATTTACACAAATCTTGCAACAAAGTTTTTTGGTAGACTTAATATAGATAAATTAATTAATTTCCATGCCAACTACCAGGATCTTATATACTCAATTCTAAATTCAAATGTTACTTCTATTCCACCACTTTCTACACTTATTATTGAACAATCTTAAATACCAACTTTCTTCATATCCAGCAAAGCCATTCAGACCTTTCAATCAATAGCTACTTATAATCAAAATACCTCTAATCTTAACTTTTATACTAATAGCTCTGTTACAAATATAGGTATCTTCCAATGCTCTATGGGTATTGGCTAGTTATAAATACAAAATCAAACTATACTCCATACCTTTCAAGCCAAAATTGAACTCTGGCCTTGCTCATATAAAGCAAAACTCATAGCAATAGTATTAGCTATCAGCACTGCTTCTAGAAACTGCATTATACAAATTTTTACAGATTTTCAATTAGTTATCTCAAAGTTCTACAATCTTATACAAAATACTCATAACACAAACTTTATAAATACTCCTTACTAGTCTGTCTGGAATACTCTTTTAAACTTTTCTAAATCCTACAATTTAAATATTATATTTCACAAAGTCAATACACACCAAAATAATATCTTTAACAATGCAGCTAACCAACTAGCCCATAATCATTAGCAAGCACCATATCTTACTTTCAATACAACTAATATATACAACTCTTTATTTACTTTTAGCTCTAATAATCTTCTAATTGAACTTCCTATAAGGCATAGTATTAGAACAATATGTTATACATATATTTTTGCTAACTGGTTATCTCAAAACCAATTCCAAAAATGGATCCCAATTACTTCTTTAGTTAACTGGCAAGCAATCTGGCTCTATCTTAATAATAACCAAAAAATATCCAACTTTTTACACAACTTCCAACCCTCTATATACAAATCTTTCAGATTCAAATTACTTTTAGATGATTTACCAATGCCTAATATCTTTCATAAAAGAAACCCTTCCTATTCTAACAAATATCATATATGTCAACAAGAAAGTAACTCACTTCACTGGATATCTTGCCCATTCTCTGAACCTCTATTCAACCTTATTTGTAGCTCTTTAGAACATATTTTAAGTTATAACAAACTTCAAATCTCACATTTTCAAGCATACAATCTCCATACCTCTATTCTAAATCTTGATAGTTTTTAAGTTCACCAACTTTTTCATAAACCTTCTTTAGTTTCTACACTCTCTAGCTTAGTACTAATTGATATTATTAATATATTAAATGAGTATACTACATCTAACAAAACAGCAACATCTTTTATTATCAAACTCCTTCTTGAAATTAATTGTTAAATATACAAAAAACTATGGATCTCCTATTGTATATCAAGATTACAAATTAATTCTACAACTTTATCCCCACCTTTCTCAAACAAACCTCTAACATACTCAATACTCCTAATCAGCCAAACATTGAATCTAACTTAATTAATCCTTTATATAAAATTGAAACATGGTATATCTACTGGATTAAATATCTAATACACCCATCTCATATTTTTACTAACACTCAAATCTAGGTAAGCCTTGGCCACTCTGGTTGGTTTAGGCCACAGATAAAAAACTAGACTTGTTTATTAGGCATTTTTAGTTAGTCTAAGTTCTTATTCTTAGCATTAGATTTATATAATAAAATTTTCTGATTTTGTAAGAAATTTTGATTAAATTTAATAAAGATAAGAACAAGGTCTTACCATTAATATTAAAAAAAAAAAGTATTAAATTTAGTATATATAAAAAAATTTATTCTGAATTAATTATTTAACTAAATTTTATTCAAATTTTGCTAAAAATATTTGAATATTAGAATTATTTTTTTGTACAATTTTAGTAATACTTATTAATAAAAATTTTGTATAGGTTAATCTTAAACTTTCTATATTCCTCTAAAATTTTGCTATACTTAATTTAGTATAGTATTAAAAATATAATATTATATATAAATTAAAAAATACTAAATTTTTATATTAGTTTGGATCTAATTTTGATTTTGGTATAGTTAAAAAAAACTAGTAATAATTTTTTAAAAGCTTAAATAAACCTGTTTTAAGGTAATACATGTTTAAAAATGATTGGTTTTTTTATGAATTTATATAATAAAACATAGTAAAAATATAAAATAACAAATTAAATTTAAATTATTTATAACTTTTTATCTACTGAACTAATTTTAATGATTTTATTATCATTAGAATCAAAAAATAGCTTTATAATTTTATTAAAAATCTAAAAAGTTTTACTAAATAAAATTAAATAAAATTTTAATTTTTTTCAATTTAATAAATTTTTTTGCACTTTTAGTAGCACATAAATTTTTAAACATATTAATATAACTTTTGATTAGTTAGTTAATTTTTTTTTTTTTATAATGCCAAAGTAGAAAGTTTATTATTTGTAATTATAAATTTATTATATAAAGATTTCTAAACTATATTTGTGCTACTTAAAAGTTACCTCATACAACATTACACCCCATTTTCTGTGATGCTATTTGTCAAAGAGTTAGGCAATCGCCATAACGATTACTATTTAACCCAGACGGTTTACTAATATTATTTAAAGTCTCACTTAGCTTGAAACACACAAACACCTTCTTTATTGACGCACTTAACACTATTAACACGTAGGAAACAACTTTCTCAATTTGTTTACTATTCAATTCTAGCCAGTCGAAAGACTGTTTAATTCTTTATTTACAATTTACTATTTATGCATTCAAGCAATTACATATTTTGTATTACACTTTAACTATTTTTTTGTTATTAATTTATTAGACTTTTCATTGTTTCCCAACAAACCGTCATATTCATGCATCAGTGATCATGGTACCCATTGTACCCGATTTCGCATGAACCGCCCACATCCCGATTTACCTGCGACTCTGATCGATCACGTGGTCACGTGCATCAATCGATTCATACTTTCACCCACCTTTCTTGCTTCTCAATTCATTAGACCCACTGATATCAATTTGTATACCTCTTACCAGGTATAAGGGGTCTTCGAAAACTACACGACATGAGCTGGACCCCATTGGTCCTCATCCTCGAGGGCCATCTTGTTTTCACATGAATCTTCTTCGTTACGGCCCGAAGATGTCTTTTTCCAGGTGAATAATTTCTTCACCCTGTTCCTTGTTATAGGGTCTATTAATTCACATCCATATAACTCATTAATATATACTTGCCCATATTTTCTGATTCCCCGGACCTTGTATGGACCTATCCATCAATAATCCAGTTTTCGGGATGTCGTATCCAGTGTCGAATTGTATATCAGGGTCAAATCACCTACTTCATAAGTTTCTTTTACTTTCACTTTTCTATCATACATTTCTTTCCATCTTTGTCTTAACTCATCTTTCTCAAGCTGTGCAATTCTTAAATCCTCCACCATACCTTTTATCTGCTTAGTATAATACTCCAACAACTTGTCAGTCGACCATTTCTTTCTTGCCACGTAAACTTGGTAACTTTCCAACATTAGCTGTATTGGCGTCACAGCATCTCGTCCATATACCAGTTGAAATGGTGAGTAAGCCAAGTCATTTATTGTGATGTTTATTGCCCAAATTGCACTTCTAACATATTCATACCATTGTTTTGTTTTTCAGCACATATCTTTCGGATTATTCGTGTAATCTTCTGTACCGTACACTCTGCACGGCTATTTGCTTCCGGGTGGTAACTTGCCACAAATCTTTGATCAATATTTAATCTAATGGCTAATTTAGCCAACACATTATTTTTAAATTCGGTCCCTCTGTTCGAAACTAGAATAGCGAAACACCCGTGATGTGTTATAACTTCGTCCCAAACAAACTGAGCTATTGTAATGGCGTTTTTTTTCTTTAATGCCCTTCCTTCCACATAACCACTTAATTCTTCTACCACCAATACCACATGTTCATGACCACTAGAAGTCCTAGGTAGTGGTCCTAGGCAGTCTATATATAATTTGTGAAATATCCAACTTGTTGCGGTCACGTGTATTGGCTCTTTAATCAACTTAGTAGCACATTTCTGACATTTAATACAAGATTTCACACACCTTTTTACATCTTCATAAACATTACCAGATGTCCAGCTATAATTCATTAAAATTTTCTGGGCAGTATCGTTAATTCCTTGGTGCCCTTCTTCTTCTGCAGTTCTGCGATGATTTGCATTCAGTATTTTTTGCTTTTTATCATTACCAAATATTACTCGTTTTGGTGGAACACCACCTTTCGATTGCTTATACAATTGATCACCGATTAAACAGTAACGTTTCATCTTCTGTTTTAATTGTAGTAGGTCCGACTTTTCTATGTCTTGTGGCCAGTTGAATTTTTTTAAGTATCCTTTTATCCAGATTAGATCTTGCTCCTGCTTTGTTGACTTTTCCACTCGCATTATTAATCCTTTCACAAATTCTTCATCACTCTCTTTTTTGCTTAAACTACATCCTGGGTATCTTGATATCCCATCGGCATTACCATGCCTTTTTCCACTTTTATAATATACATTAAATTCAAACGCTTGCAACGCCAACACCCACCGCATCAATCTTCCTTTAAGCTCAGCTTTGTTGAATAACTATTCCAAAGCCTGATAGTTTACCCAGATGTTAAATTTCGTTCCCCCAACGTATTGCTCATTTTTATTGCATCTAAAAACAATCACTAAGCACTCCTTTTCAGTCACTATATAGTTGACTTCGTGCTTATTTAACTTTCTCAAATCAAATATTACTGGCCTTAAATCACCTTTATTATCAGCTTATTCTAATACCGCACCTAATGAAACTTCACACGCGTCGGTATACAACTGATAAGGTCTTTCCCCTTGTTTAGAAAGTTCCCAATTGGGTCCTTTTAAGGTTACATCCTTTAACAACAACTCTTTTATCTTTTTAAATGATTCTTTTTGTTTTTTGCTCCAAATAAACTTACACTCCTTTTTCATTAAATCCGTTATCGGCCTCACAATTTGGCTGAAGTTCTTTATAAAGCGTCAATAGTATCCCACGGCACTGTTAAATGACCTTACTTTGGTCTGGTTTTTCGGCTCTGGCCAATCTTGTATTCTTTTTAATCTATTTTTGTCAACTTTTATTCCATTTTTGCTCACTATATAACCGTACATATTTAATTCTTTATATGCAATGAAATATTTCTTTGCGGCAAATGTAAGTCCCACCGATTCAAATGTTTTGGCTAATTCAATAATTGTATCCACATGTTCTTTTAGATTTCTATTCGTCTATATCCCAACATCATTCTGGTACGCTGCGGCAGACTTTCTCCACTTATCTTCTTTAGGACCAAATTCATTAGCCTCTAAAAGGTCTTACTGGCATTTTTCAAGCCCATGCACATTACTTTATATATCGAAGTACCCCTAGCGTCGTCAAAACTACCACTTTATCCTGATCTTGTTTACGTATTCGTATCTGCCAATAACTCTTAAAGGCATCGACACTAGAATACCAGTCGTACCCACTGCTTTTTCCAATATATCTCTAATAATTGAAAGTGGATAACTATCCTTAATTATATGTTTGTTCAGTGGTATCATATTGCCTATAGCCCGAATTCGATCTGTCCCACCTTCTTTCTTATCCACTGGGAAACAATGATATGCATATGGCCCGTTTCCTTCCTCCAACAATCCATATTTTATCATCTCCTTTAAATGTTCTTCAAACAATTGGGTCTTTTCCGGATTGTTGATCCTGATTGGCCTTAATCTCACAGGTGGTATTTCCTCACCGCCTGTTCTAACTTCATATTCCAGTAAATCTGTTCGTCCTAATTCAGATAAATTAAAAGCAAACGTTTTTGATACTTCGTTTATTAACCGGATTTTTATATATTCTTCTTCTTCTGACAAAAGTTTTGGCCCAAAGTTTAGTGTATTGACATTCTCTATTGTAAGTTTTCGTAATACTACCAGTTTCATTGATTCCGGTTAATCCTTATATTTAAGTGTCTCTCAAGTACACAATTCATTTTGCTTCATCGTATCCTTTAACCAAACTTTGGTTTCGTTTAAATATTGTTCTTTTGACCTTTCATTACCCTTTTCTAAGATTTGTTTTACATTTTCCATTATCTGAAGCCTTCTAACCGCTGTCACTTGATTTATCTCATTATCTTCATCATCATACTCGTCCACTTCATCATCACTTTCTTCATCACTTTCGATCCAATTCCATGGCACCACCGAGACAATAAATGATGATTTTCTATCTGCCAAACATACTGTATACCAATATTCGTTATTATCCCAGTGAAGACTGCATTGCGTACTAGCTAGCCAGAGCATTCCTAATAGTATATCAAAACTAGCTGACTCCATAATATAGAAACTTTGGTTCAATTTAACTCCTTCCACCTCAAATTCGACCTCTGGTATATATTCTCTAAACTCGCTTACTCTATCATCTGCCATTCTGCCTTTTTCATAGGCACGGTCTCATTTAAGACCTCTCTTCCTCGCATAATCTTCATATATCAAGTTCAATCGTGAGCTGGGATCAATCGGTACGTTTAAAGGATCTCTATTAATTAACGCAATCCACATTGGAACTATTTCATACTTGTTTTCTTTTAACTTATTTCCTTTTACAAATCGTAACTAGACATCCATATCCATTTCATCTACCTCCTTTCTTTTTCATGCCAGGGCTCTCATTATCTCGCTTCTCACCTTGGGTGACCACTTAAACAGTTGCCCAAAGGAGATCATAAGTTTCATGTCAGCCACGGCTTTCAAAATGTCAAGATCTTCGGCCAAGTCAGTTAATAGGATATACATCACAGAATTTCTTGTACTTCTATTTTGCTCACATGATGATGTTGGTTTCACTTCTAACATCTTTTTTGATCTTTCCCTTTTATTGGGTTTTTCTATTGCCTTTTAATCTTCATATTTTCTTTTCTCTAAATTTCTTACATTACTTATGCTTTCCCCTTCATCTACTAGTTCAACTACCAAATATTTTCATTTCCTTTCACTTTGTCATTGGTGAGTTCCATTAGTCGTACATCAGGCCCTTTCTGTTTGTCATTTTCTTTATCTGTATTTCTTTCTTTTCGTTGATAATCTTCGAATTTGTTGGTAGTTCGATTCTTTAAAATCTTTTCCGAGCAATTACATGATATATGCCTATCCTTTTGGCATGTATAACATCGAAGCTCAACGCTTCATTCATATTGTTTTTGATTACTTTCTCTCTTCATCAAGTCTTTCATTACTTTTGCCATCTCTTTCAAAACATCTTTTATTTCCTGAATATCATTGTCAGGTTTCTTTTCGACCCGTGAGATTTTTAAGGCATCCATTGCCTTTGTAAGTTCGTTAATGGCATCCTTAATGCCTTCTCCATTCTCTTTTGATAATGTTTTATTTACTGTATATAAGTCGAATTCGTTATCTTTGCTGTATCTTTCAATCTTGATAGCCAAACTCGCGGCTTCAGTATAATTAGCCGGGAAATGTTTTACTACCCATGGCCGATATTCTCCTTTCAACCCAGCAATGAACCATTTGCGCTTTTCTCTATCACGGATTTCATCTTTTATCATGTGAACAAATGATTCGAATCTGTTTGCATATCCAAGCACAGATTTATTTTCTTCTTGTTTTATTTTCATTAGCTGTATAATCTTTTCTTCTACATGGAACTTCGTTTTTGCGGCCTTTTCCATATCTGATTTTAGGGCCGTCCATGTAGCCGATTTCTTCATCAACTCACGCATCCAGCCTCCTGCCTTTTCATCAACATGAATTCCGATCACCTTCTTTCTTGTCGACATTCTATTGCTTCGATTCTGCGTACATTTCAAAGTCGAAAAGAAAGTCTTCTATATCTTCATCTTCATATTCGTGGTAAAACAGCTTGGTGAAATTTTGTGTTGCTATAATTAGTCGTTTTCTCAATAGGTCAGTATTAATATTCCTTATGTACTTGTTTCCTTATTTATCATTCTTATTATTAATGTCTTTATTAATTACTGTCCTTAACTGACTATATCCTTATTCAAAACGTTTCTTGATTAATATCTTTAATTCGTTGTTGTTTCTTATTTTATTAATGTCTTTAATTTGTTGTTTATTTGGTGTCTTACTATTGTAATGGTGATTTCAGTTTCTTATATTTTATTTCTTGAGTCTTTCATTATCTTATTTAACTTGTCGTTGTTATTATTGTCACGAGGGTATTTTTCTTAATTTGTTGATAATTTTATAATTTATTGTTTTGTTTATCAACGTTTCCTTAACTTATTCATTTCTTTAGTCTTTTGACTATATCTTTAGATCCTTTGCGCCGTTATGTTACGAGAGTACTTAGCTTGCCCAGGTCCTTCTCTGTCAAAAAGTTAGGCAATCGCCATAACGATTACTATCTAACCCAGATGGTTTACTAATATTATTTAAAGTCTCGCTTGGCTTGAAACATACAGACACCTTCTTTATCGATGCACTTAACACTATTAACACGTAGGAAACAACTTTCTCAATTCGTTTACTATTCAATTCTTGCTAGTCGAAAGACTGTTTAATTCTTTATTTACAATTTACTATTTATGCATTCAAGCAATTATATATTTCGTATTACACTTTAACTATTTCTTTGTTATTAATTTATTAGACTTTCCATTGTTCCCCAACAAACCATCATTTTCATGCATCAGTGATCACGATACCCATTGTACCCGATCTTGTATGAACTGCCCACATCCCGATTTACCTGTGACTCTGATCGATCACGTGGTCACGTGTATCGATCAATTCATACTTTCGGCCACCTTTCTTGCTTCTCAATTCATTAGACCTACTGACATCAATTTGTATACCTCTTACCGGTATAAGGATCTTCGAAAACTACACGACACTATTATTAATTATTCCAAATAATTTCAAACCAGAATAGGTTAGAGAAAACCTAAAGTATTAATCTTGACATTATAGTATATATGTAGATAATGAGTGATCTAAGGTTAGCTATTCATTGATAGCTAAAGTTAAGTTAGAAATAATTAGAGTAATTTAAGAAAGAATGAGATTTGAGAAATAGTTATTTTAAGTTTTTTGCTTTTGGCTATAATTTTCTAGCTTTTTTCCAGTTGTGTTGTAAGATATTATATGGAATTCAAATATCTTGGTGAAACCAGATAAGTAATTTATTTGATAAAAGAATAAGAAAATTGTTAGTTTGTTTTTGAAGAAGTAATTTAATGTTTTGATATAAAGTAAGTATATAAAATCCTTGCATAAAATTAAAAATATATAAATAATAACTGGATATATTATATGGGAGTAGTAAGAGATTGTTAATAAATTGGGTTGAGATCTCACGGCCTAGTGGTCTAGGCACCCAACTCTTCATGAGTAGGTTTTGGGTTCAAGTTCTAGTAGGTACATTTATCTACAAATATTTGGAAGTATCTACCATGGGAAGTTCAAGTGAATACAAGTTTGAATTAGAAATTTTCGAAAGGAGGTCCATTGTGGAGTAGTTGGCACTATATATAATGGTAGTTGTTACGGAAGGTTCTATTATACAAAGGTTGTACATATAAATCTGTGATTGGCAAGGTAGCACCAACAACCCCTAAGGCAGTATTGGGGATCTTGTTTGGGAGGATGACCGGGTGGTAACTAGAATTGAAAAGTGGTGAGAAATGTGATGAATACAAAGGGACCTGTAGTAAAGAATTGGTCTTATCAGATTTGAAACACCTCTGGCATGTACAGAACTCACTGGCCAATAAGAAGTTGAAGCATGGAGGCATGTATATGTTGATAGACCTAACAGGCTCTGGTTATACCCATATGGGAGCCTTTGGCATTAAGAGGACTTGGGACTACCAATATAGGTATAAGTGCATGCAGTGGTAACCAGAGGCTACAACTGCTGAGAATCACCATAAAAAGAAATGATGATGCACTTGTTATTTCTGAGCCTTATAATACTATCCAACTATACTAATCACTAAAAGCATTTGCGAAACATGCCTAAGCAGCCTCATCACTATATTGGGAAATACAGTTATTAGCACAAACCTAATTGGATATATTAAGACTTGGTTTCTGAAAGTTGCATGAAACTAGCTAGTTAGGGCAGTATGCAGGCTTAAGATACTTATCTGTTTGGGTAGAGGCAGTTGCATAGCTTGAGATACAAACTCCTAAAAGTATGCTAAGTAGGGATTGAGAAAGAAAATCACTCTCAAAGGTACTCCAAACTGAAAGCAATAAGCGCCTACCTAGTATATACTAATTTGAAAGTTGAAGATAAATAGTTTGTGGGTAATATGGCAGACATGTGAATACTAATTGGCAGTTAGAGAGAGATGTATAAATCCAGGTCAGTTGTATAGTGGGGATACAGTTGGCTCTAATGGGTTTTAGTCATGGATAAATAGTTTGTATGCCTGATGTTCTAGTTTTAGTACTTCATATAATATGTATATGTATCAGCACTATCATATGTCAATTATTTAAAGTCTAAGTGCGGGTGCTACACCTTTATAATTAAAAAAAAAGAGATTGTTAATAAAAGAATTTGGTGAAGTGCTGTAATTTTAAGTTTTGTTAAAATTATTTGTAAGTAAAGTTTGTATAATATCAATTTTGGTTTGTGTAAATATAAGATATCTTCTTGTAAATTACAACAAGTGCATTTATTGATTATATAAAGTAAGAGGTAATAAATATGTAAATTGATCATAGTGGTAAGTCATTGATTAATATTTTAATACGAAATAAATATTTGAAGTGATTATGTTCTAAAGCATTTAGGATAATTAATTTTTAAATATACCAAAATGAAATATAAATATAGAATTATATATTAAATAAATTTTAATTTATAATGGGTGTGGCGATATAATGAAGTGGTAGAGTTATTACCTTCCAAGTAGCAAGGTCTAGGGTTTGAATCCTACCGGTGACGAAAATTTGAAAACTACTCCTTGTATATCCCTTTCAGATATGTCAACTTAATTTGTAGTGGCATCGTATGCTATAACCGAAAGGGCACAGACCAGGGGTACTGCTCCTGGGAGTACTGTGGTGTAACAAGATTTATAGTAGAGTGTTCATTTGGGGAAAAACCTGGATGAAGGAATGCAAACCGGTGCATGTCGGTGCAAACACAAGATAAGCCTCTATGGTAGACCCTGATATAGAAGTG
>CAJVPY010004253.1:0-12866 GCA_910591965.1 Dentiscutata erythropus | reverse complement strand
TTGGCAGCCTGGTTATAAATAAATAGCTTATCTGTCCCCTTACCTGGATTTGTAAACTATAAGATGTAATAAAGTTTTTACTATGACATTATATTAATAATAAATATATATATATATATATTACACCAATTCACTATAATTTTCTAATTCTAACCTAATGATATATAATACCGAAATAAATATTAAATATAGAAGTATTTTATACCTATACTATACAGATTTGGTTATACTAAACTGCATAATTAGAAATGCTCTTAGCAGATGATAATTATACAGACTAATATGAATAAGTTTTAAATAATACAGTATATTGCTTTAAAATTATTATTACTGTATCTATGTAATAATATTTATACAAAGCTACTGCAGTACTATATTGGTACAGTAATCTACTACAGTTTGAGTCAAGTTACAAGTTATGCTCTAGCCATGATACAAGTTGTGGCTTCAATAACTATAGCTTAATCTGGATCTGACTTTAAAAAGCCTAGCTAAAACCAGCTTCAGAATAAGTTACTAATGCTAATAGCTATGAAGACTATTCAAAAACAGTTGACAGTACATCTATATTTGGTTAGTTCAATTCTAAAATACAATAACAAAATAAGAGGATTAATTTTCATACCCCCCACATTTAATATTCATACTCTTCTACAGAATTTAACTTTTTTTAAAAATTTGAGTGAAGATATCTTAGTAACTACCGAATTAAATTTAATAAACATTTTTTCTTTAAATTCTATAGATTCATAGAATTCAAATAAAAAAAGTTTATTGAATTTGGCCCAGTAGTTTCTAAGATATCTTTGCTCAAATTTTGAAAAAAATCAAATCGTTTATCAAAATGTTTATCAAAACAAACTACAAACTTTTTTTTAAACTTTGAGTGAAGATATCTCTGCAACTACTAAGCCAAATTCAATGAACTTTATTTTGTTTGAATTCTATTATTCTATAGAATTAAAATAAAAAAAATTCATAAAATTTAACTTAATAGTTATAGAGTTATCTTCACTCAAAGATTAAGAAAAATCCAAAACGTCTATCAAAACAGTAGCTGCGCCAAACTTTTTTCCAAACTTTAAGCAAAGATATCTTAGCAACCACTAAGCCAAATTTGATAAACTTTTTTTTATTTAAATTCTACGAATTCATAGAATTCAAACAAAAAAAAATTTATCAAATTTGGCTTGGTGATCGCTACGATATTTTTGCTTAAAGTTAGGAAAAAAGTTTGGTGCAGCAATTGTTTTGATAGACGTTTTGGATTTTTCTTAAACTTTGAGTGAAGATAATTCTATAACTAATAAGTTAAATTCTATGAATTTTTTTTATTTTAATTCTATAGAATCATAAAATTCAAACAAAAAAAAGTTCATTGAATTTGGCTTAGTAGTTGCAGAGATATCTTTGCTCAAAATTTAAAAAAAGTTTGTAGTTTGTTTTGATAAACATATTGATAGATGGTTTGATTTTTTTCAAACTTTGAGCAAAGATATCTTAGCAACTACTGGGCCAAATTTAATAAACTTTTTTTTATTTGAATTCTATGAATCTATAGAATTTTAAAAAAAAAGTTTATTAAATTTAATTTGGTAGTTACTAAGATATTTGTACTTCAATTTAAAAAAAGTTAAATCTGCAGGGGGTATGAAAATTAATCCCCTAAAATAAAAACATTGATCTTCATTCACTCTAATTGAGACAAAAACCTGTTGAATGTTAAACAATCTCATACTATATATATAAATATACAGTGTAACTTCTCTAAGTGCACGCCCTTGGGACCAGGCTATAGCATACACTTAGAGAGTGTGTGTATTTATAAAATTAGTATTTTTTTCTACTCTACTACAACAATTAACAGTATTCCAAGTTTTTCCAATAATCATGCTCATTTTTTATGTTTATTTATTATCTACCTCTCTGAGAATATCCGACAAAACTACCATTGCAATTGGTAAAACATTTATATTGATCACGTGCATGTATTTATAGAGGGTGCACATATAGGTCCAGGCTGTAAAAACCTATGCACATGCAGAGGTTGGAGGGTGCACTTAGCATCAAGTCCCAAGCTTGGGATTAGGCTATAGTGTGCACTTAAAGAGGGTGTGCATTTAGGGAGGATGCACTTAGGGAGGTTTCACTGTAGTGTAATTTATGAAGTTTAAGTACAGAATTTCATGTTTCATTGTATTTATACATTGTTTAATCAGTTACAAAATTTTGCAGACACATATCACTAAAAATGCTATAGAAAACTATATACTTCATAATATTAGATATCACTTTGTTCCTGGTATATATTTCACTTGTTTTGATACTTGGGTATAGTACTAGTTAATACAATTTATATTAATATTTAAAATTTATTACAATATACTATCTCAGCTTATTTCAACTTTTTTTTTTTCTAGATTACTTTTTTTTTGTTTTTGATACTAATAGTATTTCAAATTATTTTATCGATAGACAATTTTACTAACATTATGCAGTATATTTACACTAGCAAGTTGACAATCCAGTTAAGTCTAGAAACACAGCTATTGATTCTAATCAGGCAAGCAGATAAGCTACTCTTACTTGAATTGGCATATAAAGATAAATAAATAATGATTTTAATTAGTTGCTTATTTAGAATTATTAATAATTGTTTATTGTTATTGTTATGATCTAATATAAAAAGAAGTATGGTATAGACAATTCTGCAAGAACCAAGTTTTACACTGTATTCTTTCAACTTATAATGTGTATAATGCTTTTTGATTGCATATTTGTATTACAAAATAATTACTAAAGTTCTAAATGAAATTCTAATCAATTAAGCTTACATAAAGTAGATTTAAAGTAACACTACATATAGTTTAAACTGTTATATATATTTATCTGTACATATATAGAAATCCCAAGTACTTCTATACAATGTTTAGAACCTAGAGATAATTAAGCCACTAAATTTTGGCAGGTAAAAATAATATACTATAATTATTTTACTGTTAAACAGCTTATTGATATTACACAGCATAACAACTATAATTAAGATATTAATATATATGTTGTGCTTCAGATCGATTCTTGCGTCAGATCTAAACTGACGCATGTCAGATACTGATTTCAAAGTGATGCACATCACCTGATGATTACTCATCTGACATGCGTCAGTTGTAATCTGAGACACGTAGGTTGTAAACTGACACACTATTAATATCATATGTTTAATTATTAAAATTTTTATTAAATAATTTAATTTTTTATAAAAAAATACAAGTGGAACAATAAATCATAACAATTAACGAATTGCACTACCCGCTATATATCATTAAAAATGAAATCGAAATGCACTACTACATATTAACTAAAAACACAATAGAAGTGTAATGAACTATGAAATTATACAAATTCCCATCAACATAAAAATCCACACACCAAACCCGAACAGATAAACACAAGAAATAAGCACCAATGAATAGTAACAACTCAAAAATAAAAAATTGTATTATTGAATCCAATATGACGACACTAATGATTCCAATTATGGCGAAAACTTTAGCGACGAAATCACACCTGAAAAAGAAACATAAGTAAATACAAAAAAAAAAGCAGCGTAATGATACGCAAGAGCCGACTCCAACGACAACGACGATGACTCCAATGGAGAAAATATATTAGCAAAGAGGAAGCGACAGTAAATACAGAAAAAAGCAACGTAATGACACACAAACTATAAATTTAAATGATGACAGTTCAAAAACTTCAAAAACAACAATTCTAACAATAAAATAATACCTGAAAAGAAACGTATAGCATAAAAAAAAAAAACTGAAAAAAACAACATAATGACACAAGCGATAAACTTACCAACTTTAACGATGACAGCTTTAAAGTGACAAAATCACACCCAAAAAGAAGCATTAGTATACACTGAAAAAAAAATAAAAGAACACAAATTAACGATATAAGCGATAAACTTACTAAATTTAATAACGACAGCTCCAAAGCGATAACTCCAATAACGAAATTATACCTGAAAAGAAGTATTAGTATACACAGAAAAAAAAAGAAAAGAGTAACGAAATGACACACAAGCGATAAGCTCACAACTCTAGTGAAGACAAAAGTCACTGTATATTGGCGGAAGAATAGTTAGTAATGTAAAAAAAAAAAGCAGTATGAAAATTTAAAGGCTTACTGAAGCCTAATTTCTCGATTCAATAAAAAAAAATTATAGATTTTGATGATCTTGCGTCAGATTACAACTGATGACCAATCATCAGATAACATGCATTACTTTGAAATTGGCATCTGATATGCGTCAGATTAGATCTGACACAAGAATCGATCTAAGGCACAACATATATACCAATATATTGAATTATTATATTGTATGCTTGGAACAATAAGAGTTCAGAATATAAATTCATGATTAATAACTCTGATTCAGATAAAGTAATTGATAAAACAAGAAGGTGGCTTAAAATTAAAAAGAAGAAGAATAAACCTATTACTATAGAATGCTTTTACGATTTTGCTAGAAATGTTTATCTTAGAGAAAAAGGAGCTAAAAGAGATTATGAAGCTATTTGGCTACTAAATCTGTAGAAAATACAGAAAGTAAAAAAATTAAAAATATGTTTAATTATTATTACATGAAGATTTGAAAAAGAAAATATTTATCAAGTTAGGGACCTTTCGAAGATTATGAAAACCAACTTTATCATTTTCTTAATCACAATTTTAAATTATTTATGTGGGAAAGGGAACAGTTAGAATGAACTAATCTTGTCAAACATCATATACAAACTGTATATTTTTTATCAAAAAAAATCTATATTATTATTCTCTCATAGAAAAGAAGATTATTAAAAACAAAATTGGGTTAATAATAAAAAAAGAAGTTATGCTCCTTGTAAAAGCCCTTGGACATCCCCAGTTGTATTGATATCTAAAAAAAATAGTCAGACATGATTTTGTATTAACTATCACAAATTGAACTCAGTTACCCAAAAGATAATACTGCTTTCAAGACCTTTTCAATGCTTTAAATGATTCTTCTTGATATAGTTCTCTTGACTTGACTAGCTATTACTGACAAGTCAAAATAAAAGAAAAGGACAAAATAAAAATAGTCTTTACTACTCCTTTTGGAACTTATATATTTAATATTATGCCTTTCAGGCTAACAAATGTCCCAGCTATGTTCCAAAGGCTGATAGATTATCCTTTTCAGAATTTAAGTGGAAAGTGTGTTGTCATCTATCTAGATGACATTAATATATACTTAAAACTTTTGAAGAATATTTATATCTTTTAAAATTAGTATTTGAATAGCTAAAATTAGCTAGTCTTAAATTAAATTCATCTAAATATTATTTTAGTAAAAGAGAGTTAATATTTCTAGGACACATTATAAGCAAAAACAGTATAGCAACAAATTCTACAAATATAGAAGCTGTTAAAAATTTCTCTATTCCAAAAAACTTAAGATAGTTATGTGGCTTTTTAGGATTAACATCCTATTATAAGAAATTTATCAAAAAGTTTACCAACATAGCTGCTTCTCTTAATTACTTATTAATCAATTACCAATAGACCAAAGACCAACAAAGGGCTTTTAAAGATTTGAAAGAAAAACTAATTACTGCCCTGGTCCTAGCTTATTCTGATTTCAAGAAAACATTCATACTCTTTACCAACGTGTTTAATATAGCATTAGGTGCCATTTTATCTCAAAAGGACAAAAATAGATATAAGCAAGTAATTTTTTTACACTAGTTATAGCCTTACTTTAGCTGAAAAAAAACTATACAATAATAGAAAAAGAATGCTTAACCATAGTATGGGCCATAGAATATTTTTGTCTTTATCTTCATAGAAATTGGTTTATCCTATATACTGACTATTCTGCCTTAAAATATTTTTTCAAAATTAAGTTACTACAAAATCAGCTTGCTTATTAGATTATAACCCTAATGAAGTATTCATTTACTATTGTGTATAAACTAGTAAACACTACACCAATGTTAATAGCCTTACTCAAATTTAATAAATTGCTATTGCTAATATATTTTTGGGCCTAAACAATATTAGCTAACAAAATTTTGGAACCTGATAAAAACAAAAATTGTTTTTTTATATATATACTCCCCTTTTCTAAATCTGTTAATCCAGTTTAGGTTATGATGTTCTGGCATTTTTAATTAGACCTAATCTTTAAAACTTAAGATTTTAGTTCACTGTTAGAATTTATAAAATTTTAATTACCCAAATTAAACCATGTTAGTGAATATGGACTTGAACTTATATCTTTTATATTCTCAGTATCTTACTGGTACACTTGCCCTATTCCAATTTAACTCTAAAGAAATCTAAACAATCAAGCATAATTACTGTTGTTATTTAATTATAGAAGAACTTTTATATAAGAAGAATCTTCAAGATCCAACATAACCCTTAAGGGTAATAAAGAAAAGTGAGGTTAAAGTTATATTATTTAGCTTCTATAAAACTTACTTTCTGGACATTTAGATTTTCATTCAATCTATTAACAAATTGCTGGTCTCAAATGGATAAGAATATAAAAAAATACATTCGCACTTGTAATACGTGTTAGAAAAAAAAGAAATCTAATACCTGAGAACCTTTATACCCTATTAAAATAGTGAAGCTCTTCGACAAAACAGGAGATGATATTGTCGAATAGAGATTGTACCCGAGTAGACATTTTTATTATATAGTTATACTAACATGGCAATCCAAAAGAAATACTGTCAGATCAGTTCATCCACTTTTGTAACAAACTAATAGAGATTCTTTGAAAACTTCTAAAAATAACTCACTACACTTTTATAGCATATTACCCGCAGACCAATAGTATTATTGAATGTTTTAACTAAACCCTTTGCAGAATTTTGAACAAATATGCAAATCAATTTGAGCATGAATAAGATCAATATATTTCTCTGGCCCTTTTTGCCTACTGTACTACTTCACATAATATTACTGGCTATGAACCCTTTTTTTTAGTGTTTGGCTGAAGCCCTATTCTCTATATTGAAACAGAATTTACAACCCACCAGGATAAGCCCGGAACTGAAGAAGAATTGTAAGCCCAAAAATATCACTGGGCAGAAACTTTAATGAGCCAATTTGTAGAAGCATGACAATTAGCAACTAAAAAATAAAGATAAGCAAAAAATATATTATGACAAAAAAGAGAAAGTGGAATTATATGGGATTAGCGATCTAGTTCTCTTATATAGGATTGAACTTAAAATGTCATACAGCACTAAATTGAAACCCCAAAATCAGAGACCTTACTATATTCATTACATATTATCAAATAGACTATATAAATTATAAACAATGAATAATCATGTTCTCAAGAAGAAAGTATATGAAAACTGGTTATTGAAATACTATCTACATTTAGAAAAAACTTAAGCCTCCTTCAACCATGACAGCAATTACTTATATAAATTAATTAATAAAGATATGAGCAAGATCTCACCTTAATACAAAAAAAAAAAAATAATAAAATTAATTTGTCACAGTACCATACTATGCAGATTCAAATACTAGTCTAAATTGACCTTAGAATATATAAATAAATGACAAAAATACAAAAGTGGAAAATTAAAAAAAAAGAAGTCTAATTCTCAAATCTCTTGCCATATTCAGAAGACACTCACAACATTAAAAGCTCAAATGGTAAGAGCTAAGATTGAAGGTACTTACACTATTTCAGCCCAAACTGTTGTTTTTCTTATGACTAGCAATCGCAGCCTTTGTTTATTAATAAGACCAAATGTCCAAATGAGCAACAAAAGATGTACAAATAATTGAGAACCTTTGATGAAATGAGATAAACTCTCACTCCATAGAAACCCACATGGGAGAACCTGAGAAAAAAAATTATCCTCCGCATGTGCCTGTCTTTCACCAACACAGTTATCATTTTAGTCAGCTATTGCCTTACTACTCCATTGGAACTCTATTAAATGAAAAGGCCTAGAAGAAAGATGCCAAAAACTTTCTTAAATGATTGGACTCTAATAGATATCAAGACATTTTTACTATTGACCTTTGAACCTACTTCCTATACCAGGCCCATGGTCCTTTGTATCCTTTTGCTACTCAACAGATTACTCCTTATATTCTCTACCGGTTATGGAAAGAAGATTATAATGTGTTAAAAGCAGAAGCTCAAGCTTTAACTCAAATGGAATTAAATGAAGTCTTCTCACTTACAGATTTTGCAGGGGCTCAATCCCCAGGGAGGTATATGTTATGGATTAAAAATTTTGTATGATGAATTGTATAAATTTTTATTATTTTATTACTTTTATTTTATTTTACTTTATTTTATTTTCATGTATATAGTGTTGTTATGCATCAAATTCCATTTTGATAACAATGTCCAATACATTATCATATGTGAAATATATTAGTTATATCAATTAGAAAATTTCATAAGGCTAAAGAGGTGTAATTTATCTAATTTTCGCATTGACACTAAATTTTTAACACAGATGCTAAATTTTCAGTGTTGATGCCAAAATATTAACGTAAATGTCAAAATAGTCATGTTGATGCTAAATTTTTAGCGTAAACATTAAAGAAAATCAAAATATATAAAAATGGCAAAAAATAATAAAGCAGGACAAGTTTCACATCCCTTTTCATGGTATAAAAAAAAGTAACAAAGTAAATACTTATCCATTGTAATTTTGACTTTAACTTTAATAAACCTTATTATAACTCAATTCAATGGACTGAATTGACTCGTAACTTCAATTCGGCTTGTTAAGACTCAAAATTCTGTATAACAAAATCCTTTACATCTTCGGAACTTGGTCACATAACTGCTGTTTAAAAGAACTTTCAGTCAAGAAAAGTATTAGTTTGACGCGTGAAAATTGAGAAGCCCCACCACCATTGGCATCACCAGCATCAGCTAGTTTAATATATTGGATTTGAATATATCAGATGATAGAAGCCATCTATCATCATTAGCCCCTATATTCGTCGATATCATTTCTAAATTATCAGTTATTTATTTTCGGATATCATTTCCGAATCATTTTAATTTATACTTGTTCTTAAGATTGATTTATTTTAATTTTTGTATTCAAATTCGAACCACTTGACATCATTATCAATCAACCATAAGCTTTTGTTGATACACTGCCTTCACATATGCATTTTTAGTTATTATCATTCTTTAAATCATTTCGAGTTAACTTTCGTTCTAAAGATTGATTAGTTTTAAGACAAATTTATATTTCCCTACGTTTATATAAACCCCAATCCCGTATACGGTTGGAGTTCAAATTGGCACTATTTGTCTATAATCCTTTCCGCTCTCCCATTACAACCATTACAATAGGAAGAGTTTCGTATTATTGGCTGTTTAAATCAATTTAATTTTACATTATTTATACAGTTTAAAGTACTTTTTAAAAAAAATAATACTATGATGAATAAGTAAATAGAAAGTTTTATTAGGGTTGTAGGACTCCACTATTAAAAAGTATCTCCACCCCTTTTTGTTTTAGAGAAGTTAGCAAAATAGTGACTTCTTAAAGATAGATAGAATTAGGTTATCACCATGCTAACTTCTCTAAAACAAAAAGGGATGGAGACACTTTTTAATAGCGGAGTCCTACAACCCTAATAAAACTTTCTATATACTTCTTTTTTGTTTATTATTCGTAGTTTTATTTTTTTTAGAAAGTACTTTAAACTGTATAAATAATGTAAAATTAAATTGATTTAAACAGCCAATCATACGAAAGTCTTCCTATGAGAGCCCTCATAGTAAATGGATATTACGTAATATATGTCACAGCCCTAATTTGTTCAGGATGTAATTTGTAAAATTGATGGTGCATGAGCCGCAGCGTGGCACTACTCCCATAGTGTGTTTTCATAAATCAATAAAAACATATCCGAGCGAGAATAATGAAATGTCGACATTTTGAATTCAAAGCAAGAAAAAGTGGCTTTGTTCACATGCTAATTGATTAGCAAAAATTTTCAAAATGAAATAAAATGCGATATCGAAATTATATTTTGTATACCGGTAATTTTATTGTAAGGATTTAATTTTAATTGCTTTAATTTTAATAGTAGTTAAGAAAAAATTTGTGGTTATTATGTGCCAATAAGGATATAAATCACGGGTGTTTGCTTTACCGGTAGAATTCTCTATTTTCGAGTTACACGTAATAGTAAATGAAAAGTATCCTTGCAACTGATTTAATATCAGGCATATTACGTGTTTATAATAACCTTAATTCTTATTCGTAATCTTATTGGCTAGTATTATATCAGTTCCAGTGAAATAATCTCTTCCTCACTGGAACAACTGGAAATATCTGGACGTCCAGTGAGGGTCCAGATCCTAGTCAACAACACTGACCTAAAATATTTAACGCAGGGTTTTGTCGACCATTCATCACATAATAATATTGCAGCCAATTGAATTTCTGAACATCGTTATTTTTAAACGTTTTAATTAGCAGGGAAATTCAATGTCTAAGTACATTTTCAAATTTAATGACATTAGAATTTTAAATCATTTCTAAACAAAAAAGCTGAGTCATACCTAAGATATCATTGTTCAAATGTTTAAAAACATAGGCAATTAAATTATAAGGTTCAAACCGAAGGGTAGTTTCTTGAACAAGGAACTTTTTATGATCATCACATCAAATGATTATAGCTGTTTTCAAAAAGGTGTGAACAGATGCAGAACATCATATCACGGGAAATTCACGAAATTTCCCAGATTTCCAGAATTTTCAGAATTATCTCTAATCTGACCTTAAATTTTTACTAATCAGAATTTCTGATTTTTCAATTTCCCACGTAGGTATATGGAAATCGTTTTTGAAAACAGCTGTAAGTGTTCGGCCTTAGTTAGGGTGAGGTGATAGAATAGTTTAGGCTAATTTTTAGTACTAGTAAACTAATGACGTCATTGCATGTTTCACATGTGATGTGATGATCACTGGGTTCCGTGTTCACCAACCGAAGAATAACCGACATTCGTGGTGATAATAATAAGGCAGTGTCGAATTTTAAAGATTTGTATAATTATTTCTTTATTTAAATTCTGACCTTATCATTCTTTTTTCTAAAGTGCAAAATCGATTTTTCTGCATCATCTGATGAAGGATTGACAAAATTTGGCACGGAAATTTCTACGCCTTTATTATTTATATTTTCGTGCTAGTCTGAATATATGGTTGCAAAAATACCCTAATCAACAGTATAGTATTCTAAGTTAACTTAGTTTAGTAAACTAGTCTATTTATAGAATTTGTGAAACTTTTAACTCGTCTGATGATACTACTACGTTTCAATAGTACCTTACACAAACTTTCCAAGTTTTACCTTGACCTGCACGCTCAGTCGCTTGGTGCGTGGAACAAATTATTCTACAAATTTGGTTTTAATTGTCTCCAGCTTGCTTAATTAAACGAGGCCCTTCAGTTATACCGTTTTATAAAATTTTGAAAAAGAGTATCCAATGTTTAAATTTGGGTTTGTAGAAGATTTGGTTTTTAATATTTTCAAACATTGATCATATCTGAATTTATTTTTCCTTTGAATAACGTAGGTTTTAAAGATTCGATCAAAAAATTCACGATTCAGAATGTTATCTCCTTGTGATGATTCCATGCGTATTATTAATAAAAAAATTGTAAAAAAAATTATCTATTTATTAAGTCAAAGATTTGAATTTATTATTATTATCCTTCTTCTTATTTATGTCACGTCATCACTACTAATTTATTGAAATATAATTAATTTAATAACTTTATTCTTCAATTGATGGAGATTGAAAATTAACAAGTGTTAATTGAGAATTAATGAATTTTGTGATTGACGCAGAACATACGTATCAACTTTAACAGTAAAGCATCACTTCAAGATTAAGTATCATAATTCCTCAAGTACTCAGCTTCAACTACTATTAAAAGCTAAGAGATCGAATCATGATTTATTAAAACAAGCGATCATTAGCAACAGCCATGTTAATGAATAAAGTTGGCTCATTTATCAAACTAGTTTTGAATCTTGATTCGTATCACAAAATACTTTGCCACCAAACCGTTTCACAAATATAAAATGATGAAAAAAAAAATACTTATAATCGATAATTGGAAACTATTCTTCTTGATCTAATTCCAATGCTAGAATTCATATTGAAAATTGTCTTGAAGAAATGAAGAAATACTGTAGTTCTAGAAACATAATTAAAAAAAAATAAAAAGCATTGCAACGGATGAAATAATAAATACTTACATTATCTTAAAAAATCTATAAACCCAATTTTGTACTTTCTAACTTCAATACTCTACGCAGCACATACCCCTTTAAATAATAATTAATCAACTTAGGAGAGTTGCTGTAATCCTGTGGCTAGAGAAGGTAAAAAATCATTTTAACAAAATCCAAAAACAAGGTCTATCATTTTATTAAAAAAAGTTGCCTTTACTTCTAGAAGAGAAAAGTATTTCTGTTATTCTTTACTCATGAATACACATTGGAATTCAATGTATAAACGTGTAAAAAATTCACTGCTAAAATTTTACCGGCAGTATTATATATTTGGGGAACTCAATGATTGTTATATGATCGAACCATTTTATGAAGCAACTACAGTTTTATCAGATACTTTGCAGCTTTTTATGGCACCTTATGAATAATTAGAACAAATTTCATAAATTTTAAAAGAATGGGGGAAAGAATGGAAGAACGTTTGAGAGCGGTGGAGGATATTGGTGCAGAAATTTGATCGATGACGTAACTTTTTTGTAGCATCCATGGTCGTAACTCAAGACGTGATCGATACG
>CAJVPY010004252.1:0-12866 GCA_910591965.1 Dentiscutata erythropus | reverse complement strand
AACCAGTAATTATAAAATTCTAAACTTCTATATAAAAATAAAATAAAAAAATAAACTAATTCTATTTAGGGGTTTTAAGTTCCTTGATGTATCTATAACCAGAACTATATAAACTAAAATTCAATAAAAACTAACAGGGTTTTATATCTGGAATAACCCGTAACCAAAACTTAGGGATTTTAAACAGGATAACCCCACAACCAAAAAAAAAAAAACTTAGGAGTTTTAAACAGGATGACACCACAACCAAAAAAACTTAGAGGTTTTAAACAAGATGACCCCACAACCAAAAAAAACTTAGGGGTTTTAAACGGAATGACTCTACAACCAAAAAAACTTAGGAGTTTTAAACAGGATAACCCTACAATCAAAATTCTATGTGCAGCTTGCCAGACCAGGCTATATCATTGTGACTTACAAATACATACATAAAAAAAAGAAACAAGTTAAAAAAAACTAAAAAAATAATTCATCTAATCTAAAAAAAATAAAATATAACCTCTAAAAAAAAATATAACTATAAAAAAAAAATTATCAAACATCTAAAAATTTATTTTAAAAACCTTATATTCAGAAGTATTTAAGGTTTGTATTTTTTTTTTTTTTTTTTTTTTTTTTTTTTATTGTCATTAATTAATTATTTATTTTTAGAGCCAGGTCAACTTCTAAATTCTATAGAACTATACCAAAAATCAGAAAGTATTTCTTTTATCTTGTTTGACATCACCTACATGATTATCAGATTATCAGTACTTGATAATTTACTTGTACTATCCACTAATTTTGATCCTTTTTTTTTTAGCCTAAACAAAGATAAAAACTCTTCTGGCACTTTCTTTGGTCTTTTCTTTCTTACTAGTGTCAATTCTTATGATTGTAGTGCCCAAGTACTTTAATAAGGCCTTTCCGGTAGTGCTTTGATTAGTGCCTTAGACTTAGGAAGCGAAGCTAAGTACAGTATATCTTTTTTGGAGTTTTTTTATTTTTTATTTTCACACCCATTCTTTGTCCATTCTTTTTCTTTTATTTTCTTGATCCATTTATTTCCTCTTTTCTTTTTCAGCCCCTTCTTAGTCTTTTCAGCTTTTACGTTCATTTCTACGTCATTTCAAGTTTTCTTTTGGTGATTTTTTCGGCCCTGGCTTCACAAGGACACTTCCACTGCGAATGGGCTGGTTCAAGATCTTTTACCGATCTTGTAGCGAAATTTTACCAAATCTCTTATCTCTGAACTGTGATCTTTGATAAAGTCTTGTGCACTTATTTCGAGTTTTACTTTTTTTTTTTTTTAACTTATTTATTTCGCCTGAATCTACTTTTTGAGTCTTTTGGGTCCTTTCTTTATGGTTTTTTTGCTAAACTGGGTCCCATCTACTTTGTTCTCAACTATTTAGGTCTCTTGCCAGTCTTGAGGTATTGGCGAAGGGTTCTATTTCATCTCATCAATGCATGTACTTAAAGGCTTTCAGGTAAGTATCCTTTTTTTGTAGTTTTTGTCTTTTAGTCCCTTTTTTTTTTTAGCTGCTTTTTATATGATATTTAAAAGATTCAAAAGCCTTTTCTTTATATATTGATAACAAAAACCAATATCTTTAATCACAAGACTTTAAGATCTCTTTATGAAACGTCAGTAGAATCTTATTTTGGAAATAAATCATTAAGTTCAGAATGCCTTGGCTTTACACCACAGAGTTTGGATCTTAGATCAATTTAGTGAGACATCAGAACTGGATATGAGAGACAGTGCAACATTGAACATAAGGCAGCAGGAGTGTCTATAGAGTATCCTTTTACGTTATTTGCCTTGTTTTTTTTTTTTTAAATTTAAATGACCCAAATCGACAATATATGCACTACGTAGATTTTTCTTTTAAAATATCTCCACTATATAAATCTTGATAAATTAAACTGGGTTTATCGCATATCAAGGCCAGTCTTAGATTCTTAAACTTAAAAATTCTTTCAAAATGTAATAATTATGAAGGGCAAAGTATATTGTTTTAGAGTCTTTGTTCTTAGTCAGTTCTTTGGGACTTAGGCAATTATTTTTATAGTTTTTGCTGATGATAAGAGTATGGTCTTTATTTTACTAGGGCTCTAGTTTAACTTTTTATCTTATTTAGAAACAATCTCACAAAGAACAATGGTAGATGAATTAAGGTCAGATTAGATAATTAAACATGAGAAGAGCATTTTAGACA
Source organism: Dentiscutata erythropus (assembly GCA_910591965.1). Taxonomy (NCBI): domain Eukaryota; kingdom Fungi; phylum Glomeromycota; class Glomeromycetes; order Diversisporales; family Gigasporaceae; genus Dentiscutata; species Dentiscutata erythropus. The sequence continues at coordinate 10,665 of CAJVPY010004252.1, read as the reverse complement.
AATACAAGTGAAGCTTCTAAGAATTGAATATGCTATTGCGAACCAAAAATATATGTGGAATTAGGCATAGAGAGCAGGACCTTTTTAGAAATATGTATCCTTTTTACATATTATGTTTGTTTTTGCTTTTTGTTAACTTTTATCCTATTAACGTTTACTCTTAGGGTCGGTAAAATATATGGGATAGTGAATATTAGGTGAAATGTGAATGCATAAATCGTGATATTGGTATTGGGAATGGGTAGGGCATATAGATAGGACAAAACGTAGAGTGCAGGCACATATATAGAAGAGCATCAATACAAAACAGCTCTCTTCAGGCTTAAATTTATTCAAATAGACAACTCAGTCCTGTCATTATCACCAAATATAACTAGAATATTCAGTTATGGCATCAGGAAGTTCGAAAGGCGTTAAATAACTAACGAAAAAGTGTTACCCTATATTGGGGTTGTTAAACTACGCTTTTTATTAATAAAATTAGTATTAAATAACACTTTATGCGTTAAACAACTTCAGTTATTCAACTGTATATCATGTCAACAAACATGATATGCAGTTAAATAACTAAAGTTGTTTAATGTATAAAGTGTTATTTAATACTAATTTTATTAATAAAAAGCGTAGTTTAACAAACTCAATATAGGTTAACACTTTTTCATTAGTCATTTAACACCTTTCGAACTTCCTGATGAGGTTGGGTTAAGTCTTTGTTAGAAGAAATTCAAGACGAAAAGGCTTTTATTTAGATAGTTTTTAGAACATGATAGTGGATCATGTCTTTTTACCCCATACATATCCTGAGCTGTATTGCAGAAGAAGCACGTGAAAAAAAACAAGAGCTGTGGATCCTATTACAGGATATGCAAAAAGCATTTAACTCTGTTAGCCCTCAAATGAATTAAGATGCCAACAAACATACAGAAGTATATTATTAGCCTGTATAAATATAGGGAATTAGAAGTGATAATGGCGTATGGGAGCACTAGAGTAATTAAGGCAAAAGACAGAATAAACTAGGAGGAGATGCTATTCCCACTTATAGTGAATTTTTTATAATCCGCTTTTGTGCGAAGTGCAGAGAATTAAAAACTGGAGATATGAGTTAGCAGTGCCATGGCCTACAGATCTAAGAAAAGGAGAGATCACTTGGATAGAACAAAAACAAGCTGTTGTAGCATACACTGATGACATGACTTGGATTGCAAAATCCAAAACAGAGTTACTAGAAATCTTGAAGAAGGCTAATGAATTTTATAAACTAAATGACATTAAGATAAACGAGAAGAAATTAAAGCTTATTGTAATTAATGAAACCATAAGCCAAGAAGACAAAGAATGCAGTATTATTAGTGAAGGTGAAGTGGAGATAAAAGCGAAAAGAAATAATGAAGCAGCAGATTCTTAAGTGTGTGGATTTCAGAGAGCAATAAGAGAAATTGTAATACGGGCCTAGTAAAAAGAGAGGTTGCTGGGTTAGTAAAAATCTTAAGAAAGAAGAAAATATCATTGGAGCATCTGCAATACATAAACAATAGAGTATTATTACCAAGATTAAAATATCGGCTAAAATGCCAAGTGATAAGCAAGCAAGCCTATGACAGAATCCATAGACCTTTCCTCAACTTATTTAAATGAAAAGCAGGTTTAGCAAGCACAATGGATAATAGTATTATTATGCACCAAATTTGGTAGGGTAAAAGGCTTGTGTTAAGCACAGATTGTACAACAAGTTTCTAGTTTAGTTAAAAGACTAAATAGTATAGAGTCGGTAGAGAATATAACCTGGATTAGACTGAGACAGACACAGATCGATAACAGAAGCAGCAAATGCATAATTGAGTAGTCCGCTCAATAGCTAAAGGAGGCAGAAATAAAATATAATTTTAATGCAAATATAGTTAGAGAAGCTACAAAATTAGGTATAGAACTAGAATGCAGGGAGGTGGCAAAAAGTATGCACTTAGGTGAAAGAACAGAAATCTGGTCAGTGTTAAGCAAGATTGAAAGAAAACAGTATATAAAAAGCAAGTCGAACAATATTATATTCATAGAACAATTGCTCAAAGAAGAGGATTCCACACTTTTAACCTGGCATCAAGTAAAATTTCTGAGAGGAAATAAGGGCAAAGGAAAGAAACTCTCATGGTTTATTAGTATCAAGAATGTAGTAATTAATAGCCAGACAACAAGAGAGGTACATGCAAGATACAAATATGGAAAGAAAAATCAAGTAGCTTTATTGCCCTTATTTCAGCATATATCTGAAGATAAAAGAAAAGCAGAATGGGTTGTATTAATGAATAAAAAGGTCACAACAGAATTGGGCCAGATAGTTAAAAAAAGTAGAGGTAAACGAAAAATAGAAGTAACACACTGGAAAATAGAGAAAGAAAATAAAAACATTTACAACAAATGCCAAGAGTGTAGTTTATCTAACATGCAGAAGCCCAATGACTGCAAGTTAGATTTGAATCTAAAGAATAAACAAAGAGCATTAAAGAAAAACTGCATTAAAAAGCAAGGAGAAAATAAAATCTTGTGTGAGGTGCTGCTAGCAAATTTTAGCAAAAGAGCCAACATACAAACAAATATACTCATCTCACTATTAAGCCCTACAGTAATGATCAAGAATTTAGAAGAGGATCTAATCGATAGATATATAGTAGAACTGGAATATAGAGAGAAAATCCAGAAGTCACTACAGAAACTAGCTGGGTATGCAGAATTAGACATCTTCACAAATGGCTCCTTAGAAGGGGATAGTGGAAACGAAGAGCCAAAGAAAATGGGTATAGGTTGGGTTGCAGCCAAAAAGAACACAAAAGCAGTACTGGAGCAGTTTGCATGTGCGATAAAAGATTGGTCTTCTTCAACGAGAGCAGAAATAAATGCTATAAAGCTTGCATTATTAGCAAACATGTGCAAGGTACAGATTTTCACAGATAGTACAAAGCAATCAGTATTATTGAAAAGTTTATAGCTAGCCCAAATGACACAAAAACCACGAAGCTCAAAAATGGAAGTATTGTTGCAATGGTGATAAATTTGGTTAAAATTAAAAGTATTGATATTAGCTTTATAAAGGTAAAAAGGCATAGTGGAGTTAAATTGAATGAGGCAGCTAATAGGCTAGCTAAGAAGGGTAACAGTTATAGGGAATGTTGTAGTTTTAGGGTAGAATGGTCCAAGTTAATGAAGGTGATACCAAGGTGGGATAATCATATTGTTGATATACCTATTAGAGACATAATAAACAGCATAACGAAAATGTTTTATAGCATAGGTTGAATAAATAGTAAATGTATAGATAGTTTAATTAGAAGTAGTACAGAAGAGAAATGATTAAACTGGAGGGAGATATGGGGAATGCAAAGAAAAGAGGCAGATATAGATATAGAAGCTTAAAGGATAGTCACAGTTGGGTTTTTAAGATAAAGTGTATAAACAGGTTGCTGCCAACGATGAAGGTGCTTTACAGAAGAAATTCAAACCTCTACCTGTTTGATTTTTGCGTCACATGCTTTCAGGAAAAAGAAGATCTAGATTATCTAGTCACATGTGAAATATATAAGAAATTATAGAACAGAATAGAAAGTAAAGCATTCGAGGATGCTATAAAGAAAAAGCTAAAAAATGAACAAAAAGAAAGCGAAGAAAAGATATGTAGTATTATGAAAGAAGAAATAATTAAAGATTCTCAAGAGGCTATATGCAAAAATAGAGTTAACTGTATTAGAGGAATCTTCTGGGAGTTTAGAAACGAGAACAGACTACTAAGAGAGCTCCAAAGGATTTACAACTACAAGCTACGAAAACACTTTCAAGAGGTGATTTGGCAACTAAGATGTAAAGCTATAAATGAATTTGAGCAGGGCATAGGCATTACAAACTCACAAAAAAAAAGTGAGACAAGAGAAGTGATCCAACGTACAAGAAAACCAAGAAGAAAAAAACCCAAGAGGCAAGATCTGAAAGAATTTCAGCAGAAGAAGCAAATCGAAAATTGTGGGAGGAGACAAAGAAAGAAGTTAGAAAGGTAATTACAACTAATATCAAACCAAAGTGGTTGGGGCTATATAGACCACACTGTTTCAAAACTTAAATGCAGTTCTGACAAGGCTAGCAACTACCGTCCAAGGATCTAATAGGTAATCTTTCAGCAAGTTGAAAGCCAGAAGGGAAGAAAAGAGTTGCTGCGGCAGATCGCATCTGGGCACCTCTGAGCAGCCAGGTGAGCTTTTATTGAAGAGAAGAAAGGGTTTTTGGCTGTAGCGAGAAACTTATGTATTTAGATTACGCATTTCTTATACAATAAAGGCAGGATTGCCAAAAAAAAAAAAAAAAAATAACTTTGTAATTGCCATATTTAGTACACGGAATCATGTAACCACCACGATTTTATATGCAAAAATACCACTTTGTTATACTAGCTTTGAAAACACTCTTATTCTATTATTTAAGTTTTTTGATAAATCCAAATAAAAATCTCTAATTTGGATATTTAAATTTATTGAAATTTAAAGATTAATTCAGATAGTCAGATTAAGGATTAAAATACTTGCCTTAAACATATTACAGATACTCAAGCCAGTTATATTATTAATATAGTTCTTATCTTTACTATTGAGTATGACAAATATTATTCTTAATTCACAAGCTTGCAAAAAAATCTTTACACTACATGTTAAGTATAAAGCTAAACTTAGTTGCACTATTTTACTAATACCTTACTTTATTCCCAAATCTACAATATTAAAAACATCTAGAATATTTAGTTACAACACTATATTACTAACTTTATTAAACAATCACTTACTTGAAATCTCTACACTAATTTGAATTTAACAATTATAAAATAATCTCTGGTCTTCTACCAGCATCTTCTTATATTTAAACTCTTTTATTGATAGCCCAAATAAAAATACTACTAACTTCAATTTACTACAATTGTTTAGACAAATTAACTAGTTAATTAATACCAATCCCAATACTTCTATCCTCTTTACAATTCAAAAAGGCACTACATTACTTAAATTTATTCTTAAATTATATTTCAAATATTCAGTTTTTAAAAAACAACTCAGATACTATTACTTGCTTTTCCTTGGTCAACTCATATTATTTAACAACTCTTGTTTTCTAGAATTGCAGTATATCTTATTTAAACTAAACAAAATTTCAAAAGGCAAAATGTCTGATAGTTTACTATATTTAAAAACTCAACTATTACTGTATTAGCAATCATCTTGAGTGTATTATCTATTTATATCTTAATTTTCTATCAACCAACTACTATAGCTATAGTACTAGTTACTTCTATCAACATACTAAAACTTGGCTTGTATTTCTTATTACTATATATTCCTAAAAATAAGCTATCCTAAAAATAAGCAACTCTCTCTTTTCTTGAAAGAAGAATATAAGAATTTTTTTTCTAAAAATAAACTACCTCTATAATTTTTTATTAGCTACAAAGTAGTTGCTATATATAAAAGCCAAAATTGTACTAAGTAAATCTATATTTGTCATTTAATAAAAGTTGTTCGTAATATAAAATTACATATATTTTGAAAGTATTATACAATTTGAATAACTTTTTATTAAGACATTTTTGCATTTTAAGTTTATATTTAAAATACTAAACTGGACTAATAAAAAGTTATTCAAATTGTATAAAACTTTCAGAATATGTATATTTTTATATTTGAACAACTTTTATTAAATAGCAATTATGAATTTACTTAGTAAATTTTGACCTTTATATATAGAAATTAATTTTGCTTAATAAAAATGACTAAAAATTTATATAACCCAAAAATAAGCTATTTCGGAAATTTTTATGTAATTTTTGGCCCAAAAAAGGTAGCTTATTTTTAGAAACTTATGGTAATAATTAATTTATTGTTGGCAAAGCTCACTGTCAATCTACTACAATGAGATACACTTTTATAACTTATTGGCAATATCACAACCTTATATACTTACTACATCTCTACTCACTTCCTTCTATTTCTCTCTTATTTTGCACTAACTATACACTTAATACAAATATTATTTCTAACAATTATATAGTCTTTATTTCAGCAAATCTAGCAATAAACTTTTTAGTCAAATTAATTTAGACAAATTAGTCAACTTTTATGCCAACTATCAAGATTTTATACACTCTATTTTACTTTCTAACTTACTAATATCCTATTACTTTCTAACTTTACTATTAGTACTCTCTAATAAGCCAGCTTAATGAGCCTTGCTAAAAATTACTATTGACTCATTAAGGCTTATTTAATTTTTATACTATATAATATATAAAAATATTACTTATTTGTATAGTTTATATTATAAACTATACAAATAAATAATATTTTTATATATTATATAGTATAAAAATTAAATAAGTCTTAATGAGCCAATAGTGATTTTTAGCAAGGCTTGTTGAGCTGACTCATTGAAGAGCACTGCTTACTATTGAATACTTCCAAACTTCTTCTATTTTTCTATTTAGTTAAGTATCTCAGATTCTCTAAACAATTGCTATTTATAACCAAACTACTTCTAATCTTAGTTTTTATACTGATGGCTTAGTAATTAATATAGATAGTATTTAATACTTTATGGATATTAGTTAGTTACAAGTAGAAAATCAAAACATACTTTATACAAAAATTAAATTATAGTTATGCTCTTTTAAGGCAGAACTTATTGCAATAGTGTTTGCTAGTAGTACAGTTCCTAGAAACTGTAATGTATAACTTTTACAAATTCTCAATTAGTTATTTTCAAATTTAATAATATATCTTACTAAATTTCTACTTCTTATCTAACAAATACATCTTACTAGTTTATCTAAAATACTCTATTAAAATATTCTTAATTTTATAATATAAATATCATTTTTTATAAAGTCAATACTCATTAAAATAACATTTTTAACAATACTACTAATCAATTTGTTTATAACTACCATGCTGCATTGCTCCTTATCTTTAACTCATCTAATATATATAATTTCTTATTTACTCTATACTTTATTAATTACTCAATCAAGCTTCCTATTCACTATTGTGTTATATATTATATACATATCTTTGCTAATTGGTTATTACAAACTTGCTTTTCTAAATAGATGCTAATTTTTTACAAATTTACTAGCAAGCCATCTGGCTCTATATTAATAACAATCAAAAACTTCTAACTTTTTTTACAATTCCAATCAGGGTTTAAAATTCAAAAAAAAAATACTTATAAAATGTATTTTGAGCAACTTTTTTAAAAAGCTTTACTTGCATACTTAAGAGATTTTTTAAAAATTCTAAAAAATCCCAAAAAAACACTTGCATATGTGCATCTTGTATAAGCCAATTTTAAACCCTGCTTTCAATCCTCTATATATAAATCTTTTAAAATTAAGTTGCTTTTTGAAGGACCCCAAAGATCTCTGATACAACTTAGATCTAAGTTTGTATAAAGTTTATATAATCTTAGCCAAATAGATGTATAAAATAAAGAAAAATTTAAAAATTTCCTATATAAAAATGCATTGTTTGATAAATTTCTATGTAAAATTTCCTTTTTTGATAACATACATTAGGAAGTTTTAAAAGCATTTAATAAATATTAACTAATGCACAGCATTAGTTAATACTCAAAAGTGTAGGAAAACGAATTCTTCATAGCTTAACGCATTGAAAAATTAGTATACTAACGCATTAAGCAACAAATTTTGTTAACCAACATGTTTCAAAACAACGTCTGCTTGTGTTAAACAACAAATTTTATAACTAACATGTTAAGAAACTGCATATTTTCGTGTTAAACAACAAAACATAGTTAACTAATGCTATTTAAAAGCTTAAGATTACATATTAAAAAACATTATCTGTTAATAAATTTATTTATTTGCCGATAGTTAATACATGTAATAAATGCAATATTGCTAGCTAATAAACTAATAAAAATTTATATAGTTATATATATTATCTATCATATACTAAAGGCATTCATTTGCACAAGAGACTTCTCTATATTCATATTAGCATTTGGAAAAAAAAGCTTCTAAACAAATATTAAATTTAGTATAATATTGTTAATGAAATAGTGTTAGACTATTTGTCAATCAATTAATAACTTCAAAAAAAATTGAACTATAATAGTTACCAGGAACATAGTTTTCATTACTATCATTGTCTTTAACACCATTATCACTTAGATGGCTTTCAAAGTTGGAGTCAGATAAGTTTTCATAAAGGTTGTCAACATCCATCGAATCTAAAGACTCAGCTTGTGAGTTTCCAGAAGAGATGCAAGCGTCTTTTTTATTCTAAAAAAAAATTAAAAATTAAAAGTTAAAACTTAATATAAATAAATAAATAACTAAATAAATAAATAAATAAAAATATATATAATTGTGTATTTTAAAAAAAATAATTATACCACTGTATTACTTAATTCTTTTAAAAGTTTTTGATACCATGTATCAACAATGTCAGAGTCAAGTTTCACTGAAAGATAATTTTTGTCGAAAATAAGTTCAAGAACGGCCTGGGTTCAAATTGCATTGGCATAGGTGTGTTCACCTTCAGAAATAAAGGCATATTTAATGATTAATGCAAGAAAAGTATCTGAATTTGGATAATTTGGATCACTTGGTTTGTATAAATCTTCATAAACGTTCTTGGAGTTCTCTTTCCACATTTTCATTTGCTCTTTAGTATCACGTTCGGTAAACAGTTTGACCTTACTAATGCCAAAGGTACCCTAGAAACCTTCTTTAATTCAACGAACGTAGTACCCTTTCTTGACACGATTTGCCAAAAGTATCTAAAAATAGAGTTATTATGCATATTTAACAAATATTAAATATAGTTTGACAATCATTTCTCCTATAGGTCATTTACCCAATATGTCATAATGCTGTAATGTTTAAGTAATATTAAATGACATATTAGGTAAATGGCCTATAAGGGAAATGACCATCAAGGTAATAAAATTAAAGGATACCGATACAGACATCCAAGTAAAATTTTTCATTCTACAACTTATCGAATGAAATTTCCTTTTCATTCAAACAATGTAATTGCTTAGCACAATCTTCATCTTTTTCCAACTTATCTTTGAGCTGCGTTTTCACTTCTTCATCGCTTATTTGCTTATGTTCATGAAATAATTCAGATGAAAATTGTCGAATTGCTTCCTAAAGTATATACAACAATTAAACATAGATGTTAATATAATACTATAATATAAAAAGTAAATCTGTGTAATTGTTTAATAAAAGCTTACTTGAAACAAATTATCTGCCGTTTTTTTCAATGGCTTTTTTTCTTTTTTAACATCAACCGAATTATACATTTACTCAGCATCATCCAACTTTTTTAAGGATTTTTTCAAGTTGTAATCGCTGTTCATTTATAAGATAGTCGAGTTTCACTTGGCTTCGAGCAATATGCTCAAGTTGTGCTTTATTACTTTGCCTGATGCTTAAGATCTTGTTCAACGTGCGTGAATCAGTAATAGGTTGCTCTATTAAAAAATACATAGTTAATTAATATAGTAAGAAGATATTATATAAATAAATAAAATAATTATTAATCTGGAATTTTTTCATTTAGAGAAGTTACGGAAGGGATAACAACCCTAGGCTGAGATTAAATTAATTATATACGAATAATAATATATGTAAAAATTTAAAACATACAATAAAAAAAAAAAAAAAAAAAAAACATACAAAATTTATAGATAATACCTTTCTACTACCTAAAGACTTATTATTAGTAGTAGTTGTCATATTTTTAGTAGTCTCTGGAGGAGTTTCGTATTAGCTGTTTGGTTAGCAACTTTCCTTTTTTTTGGTAAAGTGTTTGACTCTAATGAGATGTTTAATTTTGTTGCTTGTGCTGAGATGGTTGATTGAGATAACATCGGTAAGGCAGTGTTAGAGATCTAATGTTCTCAGTGTTTTCAAGAACATTAAAATATTTTTAAGAACACAATTTTTGAAAATTATGTTCTCATTTGAGAACATAAAATTTGTAAATTGTATTATATTTAAAAACTTTTGAGAATATTAAAAATCTTTCTGAAAACCTAAAATTTAAAATTTATGTTCTTAGAGAACAAAAAAAAAATTTCAGATCTCTAACACTGTGGTAAGTTGCTGATTTTGACTACAACGAAGTTTGAGGTGGTATTTCATTATTTTCTATTACTTGTTGTTCAGTCAATGATCGTTTGGGTTGGCGCAAAGAACTAAGATTAAAGGATGTATGTGTATAATTAGTTTTTTTTCCTTTTCTTCTCATAGTTAGTGTTAATTGACAAGAACTATAAAGTGAAATCCTTTCATTATATACTATTCAAAAATCAATTATTATACATATTAATTATTAGTTGCGTCAGCTATCTGAGCTGAAAAATATATATGTAAACTCATACTTATCATCTTACGTTGTAAATTATCCATGCAACGATTACATTATTAGATTTCAAATTTCCGATCTAAAAATTTTGTAATAATTTGTTAATAATAACTTAACATAATAAAGAAAGCACCATTAGATAATAAAAAAAAAAATTACCAACAAATGACAAAGGTAAGAACTTCAAATTTTCGATTCTAGAAATTTTTGTAGCTAAATAATAGAAGTTACAATATATTAATTA
>CAJVPY010004251.1:0-12871 GCA_910591965.1 Dentiscutata erythropus | reverse complement strand
GCAGCACACGGGGGTGACATTAACTCCAATGAAAAAAATTTCCTGTTATTTTTCATCGTATGACCAATATCTTATACGTATTACGGATCTTACATAAATTCGACTGTGTAACATCTACTGAAACTATCTATTGGATAACCTTTTCTGATTTGTAAATCCTTTACAGTTGTATTTATACTTTTTAAGAATTTAACATTTCACAAATAAAGGATCATCTATCTTCAAAAGAATTTCAAGCTTAGATGTAACTTACTTTGTAGGTAAAATTTCTACAGTATGAATTTTATAAGTAATAAACATTATTATGTATCCCAAAACAATTAATAAATAATAGTGTAGATCGTTTTGTAAACTACTTATAGACTTGAGAATACGAAAATAAAGTTAATTGGCAATAAAGCATGTTTAAAAATAATCTATTAATAGTATCAATCGTCCATATTACCAATCATAAAACGTTATTATTATGTACCAATCATCGTTGCAGTCTATTTACCTCTTTAAGAATAACTGATAGCTGCGCAATGTCATTGCACAAAACGCAATTCTTGAATGTGTGCCAGGTTAATGGCGCATTAATCAGTCCAAATAATTTGCGCCAAATGAAAAAATCTAATGATAACAATAGTAAAACTATAACGATAAATTTTAATAGAAAGAAAACACGTTATTCTACTCAAATCATGTTATTGTTATTTTCAAAAAAACACGTTTCCCTTCATTTTTTTTCATAATCTTTAGCCTCTAATATTGTTTGGTAAAATAATGGCTTTAAAAGTATGATAATAAACCTTAAATAAACACGTACCACTGTATATAATTTACAAAAAAAAAAAAAAATCTTTAAATGAACAAAACTTTTCTAATAATCTACGCTGAATCGTATGTTAAAGACGTTTACTTTTATAATTAAATTTTATAAGCTTTGTTATCCTTACATACTTCCAAAATTACTGTAATATACTCTACTATATATTAAGTACTCTTTATAATAGCACTTTTTATAATGAACGAATTAAAAATTTCAAAAATTATATTATTTCTGTTATGTCTTCAATTCACAAAAGAAAAATAGAAAACATTCAAAGTACAGAACGGTTGATGAAGCACATGGTGGAAGTTTTCGTTGAAAATAAAGCTTTACGAATGCACTGTACACATTGAAACAAAAGAGATCATTGTGGCTGGTTGATGCGTCATCAACCTGGCACACTTCAAGAATTGTGCACTCATATGTGAGTGACGCTGGGCAAAACTTACCTTTTTTACGATGACGATATAATATTCTAGATTTAGTATAAATTATTAACATTTATAGTTTTTCAAATTTTATATTATATAAAAAATTTGCAAATCTGTGCAAATCTTCAAACCTGGTGGCTATTTTCGCAGAAAACAAATGCAATTCTGTGCAGATTTGCATTAAAAAAATTTTCCAATACTGTAAAAATCTGTGTTTTCACATAATAGCAGATCTTAATAGAAAAATTTTACCGATGTATGCCAAGAATATTTTGATAATATCACAAAATGTAAGATTTTCGCAGAGTATTTACAATATTTTTACTCATTATATCTGTGTAAACTTGATTCAAATCTTTTTTAAATAATAATTTAAATCATTTTTCATGTTTAAATAAAAGAAATATATAATAATGGTCTTTACAAAATTTTATCCTAAAGCTATTGAACCGTTAGGGCGCACGTCTGTTTGAAGTTCAAAGAAGAATTATTATTGCATACAATATGTAAAAATCGAGATTTTTATATAGAATTACAATTGCACGCAATAATTATAAGTAAAAATCTAGATTTATATATAAAATCTTAAATAACTTTTTATATTATACTAATATAGTTTTATAGCGCTTTTCAAATTATTGTGTCCACTGATTTTCATACATCACACTGGAAATCAATAAATGCAAATCTGTGATTGGTTAAAAATAAATTTTGGCCAATCATGTATTGGCATTTATTCTAGATTTCTGAATTTCAGCGTGATGTATGAAAATCAGTGGACACAGTAATTTAAAAAGCACGATAATTTACATGTATGTACGTACGTACGTACGTTGTGACGGTTTAATTTAGTGTCACATTCCCGAAATCATGCTGTGTCAGCCATCCATTTATGTTTTTAGCATATATATTTTCTATTATATGTATATTTTTAGTTACGATAATTAGTATTCCTTATGTGGCTAGAATGGTGAGGGAAGTAAGAGAAGTTAGCGATGTAAGGGAAGTAAGCAAAGGAAGAAAGTAACTTCGCTCACTTTTCTTGCTGGTAAAAGTCTATATAAAGTGCTCTTAGTTCAACTAAAATAAAAAAAGAACTCGCAAGAGTCTTAACTCCGAAATCATCATAGTAGAAGTTGTTCCTAAAAAAAAAAAACGTCCTTTTTACCTAAATCGTTCCTAACAAACCCAATTTCTGACCCGATAGTTCTATAAGGATTATTATTCATAAAAATCGTAAAGTAAAAGTTTCATTAATACTGTCGAAATCAAAATAAAAGTATTAGCCCCAAATTACTCTTTCGTAAAAACATATTATAAAAATAAATTACTTATCGCTCGAATTCCTTGTCCCCGTGACCCCGCTAAAAAATATTTTCTTTCAATTATCTTAAAACGCAGAATATAAGAAAAGAGTATCGAATAATAAGATATAATATAATGAAAATACTCTTATTAAATACCTTATTCTTCCCGTGACGCATTGTTATCACTAATTAAGATAACAATCAATTGATCGAACAATTAATTGATCTTCGAAATTACTCGTGACCTCATAACCCCGTGACGTCGGTTAAATTGAAGATCCGGTTTCCGACATCGATTTCCCGTGACGTAGCCTTATAGACCTATCAAAAAAGCAACCGCAGATCTATCAAAAACGATACTTTTGCAACGATATGAGACCGGAAACGTGACCTGACGGCAGGCACGTGACCACGTGACCTCGGTAAATCCTAATTTGGATTTACCGACCAGTAATTCCGCTAGATTTGGAGGATTGGATATAGAAGATTCCTGGGAATGTCATTACGGCGCATTTGCGGAATTAAGGAAATTAAGCAGATATAGTAGGAAGATGGGTTGAATGGTGGGAAGATGGGTTAGACGCTATATGCCATAGAAGTGGGGTGAAAAAAATTTCGAGATTTAGTTTTAAATTGATAAATAATAAATTTAGTGACCGAATATTTGGGTTTGGGGACAAAATATGAAGTCAAATTAAATTGACTTACTATCGGTAGTCAAACTTTCTCACATTTTGGGGTAGTTTACAAATGCGCCGTAATGTAAATACCAGTGTTTCGGCCTAACCCTGATTTTGCAGATCAAATTGGGCGAAACTAGTTTCGGAGGGTTTCGGACTTATAGGGCGAAACTAAAATTCCTCTGGGCGAAACGTTTCGGACTTAGGGAGGAGGTTTAGGCCGAAACACTGGTAAATACCTGAATCAACATTAAGGCTCTTTTGGTCCTTCGGGAAAAATAACTCCCGCCTTTGCTTTTATTAAATTCATATAATCATACAAGTATCAAAAATAAATCATACAAGTCTATCCCTAAATAATGAATAAACTTTGTACATAATAAACTCATACATTCACTGAGTTGTTACAGTTACCATTTTTATCTAATAATAATAAAATACCTAAGTCACATATAATAAACTACATACACTCGTTCATTAACCACTCGCCAAGCCTTTTTCGACTCCAGCCTAACCTAATCTTCGGTTACACGACGCTCCTATCGTTCAAGCGACAGGCTCGCCGAAATTAGGATTGTCAGCGGAAATCTCCGCCATTTTACAATAGATGTTGTGCTCAATTAGAATTTTCTGAGTACTTACGTAATAGAATTGCAGATGGTATAAGTAAAATTGGTGAGATTCATTATAATAACCAATGTGATAGGTTGCCCAATGTGAAAACTATTTACAGTATCCAAATAGTACGTACGTACGTTCGCACGCCAATGCATTTATTTATAATGATTATAAAAGTTGAAAATGTGAAACAAAAAAATTTATAAAAAAAATTTCATACCAGTTTTCTAAATATTAGCGCATATATCAAATATATACCAAGTCAAGTTAACAATAGCCATACTTTCTTAATTAAATTTTTTTATTGTCTTTAATAGTCTTGTTGTTCTTTTGCTAGTTTATATGTCGTCACCTTCGACCAATGGCGGCAATATTATCGAAAGTGAGAGATCAAATTTTATTAACTTGGTCTACAATTATGACTGGTCTTCAACTCCACTTGGCACTATGGAAACATGGGATCCTGCTATCAAAAACGTTACGGTAATTTGTACAACTCTTTTTTTAAAAAAAAAAAAAAATTCGTAAACTTTACAATAAATTCGAAAAAATTACCCGTTTATTGTAATATTAGAATTTAATTCTTAAAGTTGAGTTTCCTATCTGTATGTTTATCGGTTCTCCCGATTGGATACTCTTCTATAATTATGGTAAACTAATTTTAATGCTTACTTTATTTAACTAACTTAAATACTTAATCCTATTTACTCTATTTGCTTGTAGCGTTTATACCAATGTTACCAAAACATCCAGACGGTTAGCTATATACTTTTTTTATTCTATATACTATAAATGGCTGATATAATACCTCCCTTGATAGTAGGCCTATCGTTACCAACTTATTATCTTTATTAATGATAAATAGCATTAGGAATGCCATCTAAAGATGTTTATCCTGGGCATTTTGAAAATCGTATGATTCACGAATTTAATAAGTAAGTAATGTAATAATTTTTACGATCTTTTTTTTTATTCATGTTCTTAAATATCCTTTAAATTGTATTGCATGTAGGGTATTAGAAACTGGCAAAGGTGTATTTGGGCGCGATGAATGTGCAGTAATAGAGCGTGATGGATTTAAAGTAGCTTGTTATTTTTGCAATACATTTAGCCCAGTTTACAAATCTGATGGCACAATTTGTGCTTTATTGTGTTTGGCACAAGAATCTACTCAAAGTGTTTTAAATATTCGAAGAATAAAAGTACTTGGCGAATTTGGCAAACATTCTTCTAGTTAGTAATTACATTAATAATCGTTATTAGTATATTTATGGAATTATAATATATTAATATGCTTGCATTTCATAATATTTCTTAAGAGGTTGAGTCCTTAGAAAGTGCCTGCCATATTATAACAAGAATATTAGGAAAAAATGAAGATATTCCTTATACATTTATTTACTTTGTCAAGCATAGATTATATTCTAGTTCCGAATCTTTGATTGCCCACCTAATCGCTACAACCTTCGATGATGATAATAAAAAAGAAAGACATATTCCTGATAATTTACCAGAAACACTTGAGATAATTGATTTAACTAAAGATATCAATAAGAGCTACAATACATACATAGAACTAAAGCAAAGTTCTACTCATTCATTCTTAAAATGCGATTCTTGGCCAATATACTTTGTATTAAAGGAAGGAAAACATTTAAAAGTCTTTTTAAATGACGACTCTCAAGCTATACTTTTTCCGATAAAAATTTTTCTTGACAAAGAAACAGTTTTATATGCTGTATTAATTTATGGCATTAATCAACTTTGTGCACTTGATGATAAATATATGGAATTTTTTAATGTATGTATTAATTTTATACGATCAATTTCATTTTATTGTAAGGGTCTTGTGTGACAACCCGTGCTTTTTTCATTTACTTACGTACTGGCATGGTATTGTTACGTCAGAAACCGTGCAATAAGATGGTTATATTGAATACTCAGTTACACACGGGTTCATATTCCGTGCCGAAGGCACGGGATTTAAATATGACCCGTGTGTAACTGACAATCCATACAATAAATATCAGTACCTACTATATTGCTGTAAAAGAACCTAAATATTTCATAATTTATTAGTTAGTCACAAATCAAGTATATACACTTTTTCAACATGGGAAATCTATTGAAGAAGAAAAGAAACAAACTAAAATATTAGCTGACTTAAATAGTCAAAAGATTACCTTTTTTCAAGGAATCAGTCATGAACTAAAAAGTATTATTATAAATTACTCTTAAAAATCTTAAAAATTTATTGTATAAATAAGCTCAATCTTTTTATTTTTCCTACCATGCTAGCTCCAATAACTCTAATTCTTTCACCACTCGATGATGTAATTAATTCATGTACTCAAGAATCTCAAAAATCGCAAATAATGTCACATCTTCAAATTATACGACGTAATACTCATCGATTACTTAAACTTATTAATGCTTTATTACAAGTAGGCTATATATGCACATATATATCGCAATTGTTAATAATAATCCTTGTTAATACGTACCAAATTTTTTATAACAGTTTTCAAATATAGAAACAAATCAATTCAAAGTACACTATTGTGAAACAAATTTAGCCGAATTTACGCAAGAATTGGCCTTAGACTTTAAAAGTATGGCTAAAACATTGAAGTTAGATTATAATATTGATATTCCAAATCCAGACGAATTTAATCTTGCCGTAGGTGATAAGATTTATTTAGATCGTGATATGTATGAAACTATTGTATTTAATCTTTGTAAATATTTTATAAAATTATCCCAATCTTTAATAACGTGTATAGAATCTGTTACCAATATATTTTGTTTATTAAAGGTTCAAATGCATTCAAGCATACTTGGAATGGACAAATAACCATCCGTATACATATTGACTATAAGGACAAGAAAAAGATGGTAGTCCTTGAAGTGTCTGATACAGGTTAATAATATTTAATAAATTTATCATACAAATATGCAATACAAATATATATATATATATATAGTATATCGACGTACTGTACACAATTGATGTTTTATTTAGGAATTGGTATTCCAGAATCTGCCCTTCCAAATATATTTCAGCGTTTTTATCGCGTAGAATTTCAAGGAGCACGCAGTCACGAAGGTACTGGAATAGGACTCGCTCTCGTCAAAGAGCTTATTAAACTTCATGGAGGAGATATCACTGTTACTTCTGTAGTAAATCAAGGAACAACATTTAAATGCTGGTTTCCGGTAGGATGTGAACATTTACCAACAAATAAAATAAGTTCTAATAATGTGATAAGTAAAGCAAGTCATGATCGAAAATTATATACTAGTCGACGATTTTATTTAGAAGAAAGTTCTCAATGGATAAAATATAATGAACCTGAAACTCAAAACATTGAAATAGATCAACAGTCAATCAATACACGGAATATTGATACTGATAAAATATTACCGAATGATGATAAAAAATATAGGGTCTTGATTGTTGATGATAATAATGACATGCGGTAATATTTTCGTTATTAAAAATATTTTTATAAATTTATTTCTTATTATTGACTACATTTATAGAAATTATTTGGCGGCCCTTTTAAGCGAATTTGACGTATATTGTGCTTATGATGGGCAATGTGCTATACAAATATTAAAAACGCTTAAAAAGTTACCTGATTTAATACTTAGTGGTAAGTAATCAAAATTGCAATTTATTATATGTATTGTATACTGTAGTAGCAATCATTTTTTAATTATATTGTTTGAATAGATATCATGATGCCAAATATGGATGGATATGAGTTATTGAATGTGTTAAGATCTGATATAAAAACTCAATTAATTCCTGTGATATTATTATCCGCAAGAGCTTCTGAAACCTCTAAAGTTCAAGGTATCACTATTAAATTATTGCTATTTTATTTTATTTTATTTTTTTTACTAGATTTTGTTTCAAATGTATTTGATTGCTTTTTAGGTCTGGATATGGGAGCAGATGATTATTTAGTAAAACCATTTTCTTCTCGAGAACTAATTAGCCGTATTCGCACTAATATTGAACTCTCGATTATTCGTCGTAAAATATTATTTAATCGATATAAACAAGAAGATACCAAACAATTATTACTTTCAATATCGCACATGATCCTTTCTGAATCAGATTTAAATAAAACATTGCAATATGTTGCTGAAGAAATCTATCGTAGAATACCATGTGAAAGAATCTTTATTATTCCAAATGAACTATTTAAGAATGACAAAATAGTTATTCCATGTGAAAGCGACTCAGAAAATTTAACGCCAATAATTAATCCATTCTCGGAAATTAGTGATGACAATAATAATAATAATAATTCACAAACCTTCAGAAAAAATTCAAGTATTGATATTTCTTTGGATATATATTGCAATGATTTTCATAAAAATGTTTCTACATTATCTGTAGAAATAAGGTTGAATAATGAGTTTTGGGGATTAATAAAATTATATAGATCTCAAAATTCTGTTTGGCTCGATTCTGAAATAGAATTATTACAACAAGTATCAAATAATATAAGCTTAGCTATTTCTTATGCCTGTTTGTTAAAAGAGAATGCTGAAAAGGCAATTCAAGTTAAAGCTGTCGAAATGGCTAATAATACAAAGACACTAATATTAGCAAATACTTCTCATGGTATATTTATTCTCTAAAGCTTAAATCTTATTTCAACATGCTAATTAATTTTAATTTCAATTAATTAATTTATTATTATTTTAGAATTACGAACACCATTAAATGCAGTAATAGGTGTTGCTTCTGCCTTCGAAGGCACTATTACTTTAACTAGTGATCAAAAGGATATGCTTAATATCATATCATTTGCCTCTGATATCATATTATCTATAGTAAATGATATTATTTATGTAGCAAAATTAGAAGTGAAAAAAATTATTCTAGTAAATAGAATATTTGATTTATTAAAATTACTTGAGAGCACGATCGATATTTTTAGAAAAAAAGCTGATGTTAAAAATATTAAACTAATTGTAAATTACGAGGTAGACAAGTTGCCAAGATATGTTAAAAGTGATCCTGAGAGGTAATCTAATTAATATTTTTTATATAAAATGCTTTTTAAAAAAAAAATTAGTACGATACTAATCATTACTTATTTTTTAATAAAATAGGCTGAACCAGGTTTTATCTCATTTATTATCAAATTCGTAATTATTAGTATTATTTTATTTTATTTTATTTTTTTTAGCCATTAGTCATACCCGTCACCTTATGATTTTTTTAATCAGTTCTATGAATTCATAGTATTTATTTATAGTTTTCGAGGTGTTTTAGAAAAATCATATGACGATGAACTATAATAAATAAAACTTTTGTTTATTATATACTAATTCATTTTTAATCTATTAGAGTTAAATTTACTAATAAAGGCGAAATCAAATTGAAAATGTCAATGCAAATAGAAAACGAAGAGAATACAATTTACGATCAAGTTCTTGAAAAAGGAAAGTTGTTGATTGAAATATGTGATACCGGTATTGGGTGAGCTAATTATGACTGCTTTGATCACATATTTCATATTTTGCACATGCAATTATCTAAATAATTTATTTAATAATAATATATTAGTATGAAACCAGAATATATACAGCAGGCTTGGGAAAGTGGTACACAAGGTGACATGCCAATAACTAAGAAGCAAGACGGTGTAGGCTTTGGTCTTTCAATTTGTAAAAACCTAGTAGAAACTAATGGCGGTAAAATTAATGTAGAAAGTCAAGTGGGAAAAGGAAGCAAATTTTCGTTTACATGGAATGTTGAACTATTACAAATGACAAGTAATGTATTACCTCGTGCTGTAAAAAACAAATGAATACTAATTATTCATTCAAATGAAAAATGTAAAAAAAATCTATGTTGAAATATCTTAAAAGAGTCGAAAAAGTCTATGAACCCAATACCTTTGAAAGGTATTAGAGCAGTAAAAACATATAAGGTGCTATATTATTATTCACTTATTATTTACTGCACTTACATACGTATTTATCAACATTTATAAAAATAAGAAAGAGGTTATAAATTTCGGTTTAGAATAATTTAGCAATAATATTTATAGTATTTAGAAAAAAAAGAAATTAACTTAGTAAGAGAATTAGCTGGAAAAGTCTGTGATTTATACTCTAGTTAGAGAGAATAAGTCAATTAAACATATCTAGAAATACATTTATATAAAACTCACCTATGGTGGTTTTGTAACTATTATACATTTTCTAAAATTTTCTAGTTTTTTATGTAAAAATTTTGGCACAAATTTTTCATGTTGGATTTGTGGTCCCATAGCTTAGTGGTTAAGCCCTCAAACCCATAGACAGGCAACAATTCGAGCTTGGATTTAAACAATTTGTTTCTGTAACCAAATAGAGCATACCATATTGACGTATAATAACACACATGGGCGTCATTTCGAAACTTCAATTTTTTTTGAAAATTGCTCTTTTTGACTCAAAATAATACCCATGCGAGCCCCAAATAACACATCCCCTTAAATATATTATATTACATATTTTTGATCGAATTTTTTGGGCTAAGTTCATTAATAAAAGTAGGTCTTCTTCTTGTAATCCAAAATTGTCAAAATGATTTAAATGACTTGAATTATTGTGCATGTACGTTCCAAAATAATGCACAGGCCTCAAAAATAACATGAAAGTATGCAATATTACACACCAATACAGTATAATCAGATGCGAAGCCTTGTAGAAGTTCAAATGAAATGCAAATCTTACATAGGAATTTCTAGGAGTTGCCCTATATACTGATATAAGAGAAGGCACTATATGTGACCTTTAGTGTTCCCATGTCCGGTTCGAGTCCGATGGAGTTCGAGTTCGAGTCCGATCAAACCCGGACTCGAACTCTAAATTTTGCAGATCTTCGAACTCAAACCGGAACCAAACTTTATTTTTCAAACTAAACCAGACTCAAACATAACTAATAGTTTGGGTTGAGTCCAGTTTGAAAGTTCACAAACATGTTCGAGTTTGATAGAGATGAAATCTGTTATCCATTTTCCTATTTAAAGTTAAGGATTCTTTATAATAAATTTGGTATAAAATTAATCCCGGATCGCATCTCTAACTCTAAACAAATACTCAACCCTGTCTATTATTATTAGAACTAGTAATGGCATACGCATGTATTTTAATAATCATGCACATGATTTGTAGGTATATTTTAATGTACCTTGTACTGTAAGTTTATCTAGCCAATCTTTTTTTTCGTGTGAAAAATAAGGTACAACTTACATTCTTAATTTATTTCGAATCATCAATTTATTTTAATGTTAAAAATATGTGTTTCATGGTTGTAAGAGTAAATATGATCTTCAAAAACGTATAAAAGATCAGGGCATAAATTTGAATATTTTACGGTATTTACTTGTTTTATCATGATGAACAATCCATACAGCTGATTGTTTTTATAATAAGTATATAGAAATTATAGAAGATCTGGATAGTTGGATGGTCAAATTATATGGTAAGAGGGTGTAAAATAAGTGCAAATTAACGCCCACCTGCGCGCTAATTGATTGAGCTGCGCGTTATTTCAAACACGCCCATGTGCGTTATTTCGAAATAAGAAAAGATTTTTTAAATCCAATACAATTAACCTTCCATAAATGTTCATTATGGGGAATGATCTTCATGTATAATATTAAATAATTACATTAGACCGATCAAATTGTGTGCACTTATCATTATAGAGAAAGTGCACTTATGGAGTATAACAATAAATTATGTGCGACATTAGGATGCACGTTAATCCGGGACGTAAATGAGTGCTAATTCGAGACCATATAAATTATTTTTGAAGGATCCGATTTTCAAAATAACGCCCACGAGCGTTATTTCTGCTTTTATGGTATTAAAACTTATTATAATTTGCATTTTATTTGTTGGTTGGCGCAAATTTTTCTTGACGGTTGATGCCGCCAACCTGGTACACATTCAAGAGGTGGTGGACAATTCAGTATTTCAATGTCATCTATAACCAGGTCAGTATGTATGTGATTTCAACAAAAAACCATACCATACTGATTCGATATAATAATTTAATTTATTATAATATCTGTCAGTATGGTATGATTTTCTAAACTATAAACCGTACCATACCGAACAGCTATTATATATAATAGCTGATAAGTATAGGACAATTTATTGTACACCTCATATCAGACTGTTCAGGTTGCCAATACTATACTGATATTCTGTAATCCCGAATACATCTATCGCTATTAACAGAATGCTTAAAATTCAAATTACGTTTATTGCGATTTTATTTAATATCTTATTTAGTAGTATCAATTCACCGACAATAACTTCACAGACAACTTAATTTGCAAAAAATTAAATTACAGGTAAAGTTATTTTACAGTCAATTAATTCACAGATAAGTTTGTTTCATAAACAGGTAGTTAGCCGACATCTGATTTTAGAGGCAAATTAATTCTAGTCATTGGCATTATGGCTAATTTAAATCTAAAGATGCTACAATTTATAAAAAAAGAATATTTATGCAAAAATATATTGTTTATAAAATGAGTTTATCCGTGAATTAACTGTCTGTAAATAATCTTGTCTGTAGATTAAATGTATATGAACTAAGTTGTCTATAAAGTGATTGTAAGCGAAATAATACGGATATAGATTCGCTTATTTATTATGTGTCAATTGTTTTTTGTTTGTTTTATTTTTTGTTTTTTTTTGTTTTTTTTTAATTCAAAAGCATGCAACTATTTATTTGGTTTTGTTTTTTTTATGTAACAGTAGGCATATGGAACTTACCTCTTATTTCTGCCGTTGCGAAAAATAATAGCGTTTATTCACTATAATTTGATTTCTTATTTCAATGATTTAGTGGCGATGATTATAATAGCGGATATATTTAAAATAAGTCATTTTTTTATATTAATATTAAATTAGTCTGTAAGTATAGTCTAAGATTATAAATTATCTGTCATTTCTCATTAAGTCACTTATTTGGATTAATTTAACCAGAGGGTA
>CAJVPY010004250.1:0-12873 GCA_910591965.1 Dentiscutata erythropus | reverse complement strand
GCCCAGGCATGTTTCGCAAATGCTTCCAGTAGTCAGTATAGTTGGATGGCATCATGAGGCTCAGAGGTAACAGGTGCGTCATCGTTTCTTTTTATGGTGATTCTTGGCAGTTGTAGCCTCCGGTTACCACTACATGCACTTATACCAGCTATACCTATATTGGTGGTCCCGAGTCCTCTTAACGCCAAAGCTCTCATACGGGTACGACCAGAGCCTGTTAGTTCTATCAACACGTACACGCCTCCATGCTTCAACTTCTTATTGGCACATTGATATTATTGTTATAATAATTGATTATAATACAAAAATAACTTTTATTATTTTTAGAAATCACTAACTTAATAATTATTTAGCTAATTTTTATCAGGTGTTTTAGGAATTATGATAATACTATAATCACAACTTTTTAACTTAAATTGGGGTTTACTGTATATACAAAAATAGCTTTAGTCTTAAACTATTGTATTGGCACAATTAGATAGATTGTGTCCGGTATAAAATTGAAAGTCCAAAGTCCTATTTTTTATCATAAATAAATAATAATCAGGCTGTGTTTGGACCAGTTTGATCAGCCTCTAAACATATATACAAAATGGCTTTAACTTAGTCCAAATATAGTTTGGATAGCAATTATATTTTGTATTAGACACAATCTTTAATATTGTAAATTAAATAGATTGTATCCAGAGCCTCTAAACATATATGTTCTGAATTATTAGTTAAAAAACCAAATAGTTGACAACTTTCCAACTAACCAAATAGAAAATTTTTTAATCAATTAACCAACTAATCATTCAATTAATATAATTCCGAGATATTCCACTTATTTGGAATAATTTGGAATGATTTCTTGGATTTGATTGGCTAATATCTAAAAATATCACATGATATACGTAACCAGTTAGTTGCCAACTATAGTTGGCAACTAATCGGTTGGTAAAATTTTAACAATTTGGAACATTATACTATAGTCTCAGATAACAAAAATATAAATTACCAACATTTATAAAGGTTTTGCAGATTTATCTAAAATATAACAATTAATATTAAATAATAGAAAAAAACTGCAGATCAATTAACAGAAATTTGGAATGCTAATAATTCAACCCTTACAAACTCTTTCTGGTTCTTCTCTGGAAATTTGGTAACAACAAAATTACTACACAAAACTTGCCACTTTTTATACAAAAACAACAAGGTACTTCAGGGGCTGAGGCCCTTACATACAAGAAATGTAAGCAAGATAGTATGGAAACATCTAGTATAGATAACCCGGGGTTCGACAAAAAAAATAAAAAGGCAAGAACTTCAGCTACTGAAGAAGAAGAAAATTTAGCCAAAATTTGGGGAACAAGCTATAAAGATGCAAAAAATAAGGAGTTGCTCCAAACAGTAGGCCAGAACTCAGACAACACAGTTAACATTGCAAGCAGTAGTAGTATGCAGGAAAATATAGCAGAAAACAAAGTTGAGAAAACCAAAGTGGCAGAAGAAGAAAACAGCTGGTTTACCCAAACAAATGATGTGTTTAAAGACTTGGCAAAACAAACAACACACATGCTCAATAAAGTTAACAACAACAAACATGTGAACAAACATATAAGCAACCAATTAAATGAAACCAATAAACAGACATAACCCAAACAATGGTCAAGTTTGTTTTCTAAGCTCGAACAAGACAAAGTGACTTTCTCAACCTACTCTCCAAGGAAGAGAATTCATACTAAAAATGAGAACACACTAATTTTTGAGCTACACAACTTAGAAAATATTCCCACTTCTGACATTGTGGAAGCAATGGCAACTGTAGTTGGTGAAGACCTTATTGCAGCCAAACCAATCTTTACAAGAAACTAAAAATCCCATTTGGAGGTCATCTTTACAGATAAAGAGAAGCAGCAGTTTTATGCAGCAGAAGGTCTTGTAATCTTTAAACAAACTCTCCAAAGGTATATTCCAGTAAATATTAGATAAAGTTTTTTATCAGTGCGGCTTCGAAATATGCCTATGGGCAAAAAGGATTTTATTTTAAAGCAAATCGAAGAAGCCTTTAAAGATATTGGCAATATTTTGCTATTAAACCATTGGTGTATAAAAGGACATCAGTGTTTACAGACCAATAGGTGGTGATTTTTGAAACAACAGATAATCCAGATCTGACAATGAGAATACTCAGGTTTACACATATTTGGAACCAAAAAGTTACAACTGATTAGAAAGAAATAAGGTATATAAAATTCACTTTAAAATTAATTTATCACTTTATGTTGATTCTGAAATTTTACATACGTACATATGTATGTTTTTATTCTATATAAAGTCTTAGATTTCCTGCACCATATACTGTAGTATACTTATAATGATTTATAACTTGTGTATCCAAACTTAACTATATTAGAATAAAATGCAGTAGGAATATTGATAACATATTGGATAATTACAAACCTTAATTTCTACAGTCTTGCGAATAGAAAATCTTTATGCTATTTTTTTTTTTTGAATTAGGAGCTTGGGTCAAAATTTTGATAATCAGAATCCTAATTATGCCTTTATGCCTTATCAGGATTTTAACCCAGACTCTTATTTCAGCATTTAATTTTCAAATCTTAAATTCATTTTAATAAAAAATACCCATATCGGATAATTACAAACTTTAATTTCTACAGTCTTGTGAATAGAAAACCTTCATGCTATTTTTTTTTTTTTTTTGAATCAGGGACTTGGGTCAAAATCTTAACAATCAGAATCTTGATTATGCCTTTATGCCTTATCAGGATTTTTGACTCAGATCTTTATTTCAGTATATGAACAAGTTAATAACTAAAAATTGTCAAATCTTAAATTCATTATAATAAAGAATACCCATTTGCTCTAAAAGCAGAATTCTTTAAATATTAATTAATTTCTATTCGTTCTTTTCATATTAAAAACTCGAATTAACAAGATAATAAAGTTCTAATATTAATTCATAAATATGTGTCTTTTTTAAGATCTTGAAAATAAAAATAAAATATATATCCTTTAAGAATTAGACTTAATGTTTACAACCTAAAGATAAATTATCTCTTAGACTATAATATTCAATTTTGTAAAGATGAGCTCTTTATCTAAAGAATTGGAAGTGCCAAGCTATAATTGTGATAATGATCATTATAATTATCATAATAGTGACCATGATTCAATCACAAATCAACTCTTTCCAACGATCACTTGGACCAAAATTTCCTACAAAAGAAAAGTCAAGTTTGGATACTGGAGAGATAGAATAGTACCTGTAGTGGGTAGACAACAGTGTGGTTTTTATAAAGGTCAACCTTCTCTGCTTTTCGGGAACTCCTTTATATATTTGACATGCAAGCTAAAAGTGTCTTTATACAAGATAACTGGCTGGGGAAGTGTGCCCTTGTATATGAAATTTTGGTGGGAATCATAGTTTTCTCTGTCGATAAAGCATTCTGTTGCAAAATAACCGGAGAACAGTGAAGAACTTGCTATTCTCAAGCCACACTTTTTTACTTGGCCAAGTGACTCTTCTCTTACTCACTTCCATTTTTTCACCGGTCTTTCAAAATTTTTTACAAAAAGTGGGGGATTTTGCTTATTTTTCCAAAAGATCGGTATTGTTTACTTCCCAAATTCGGACAGATTAGCAGAATGCAACCACGTGTGCTTTTTTATAAGACTCAGCCTGGGAACTCTAATTACGGTAGCAGGTGGCTTGAGACATGGGTCCTCAGATGATAGCAGCACCTGGCTCAAAATATGAATTAGGATGGGCAACGAAGCTATCTGGAGTTGGTGAGAAGGTTGGAAAGTAAATTTAACGTTAAGGCGAAGCTTTACAGTAGAGATATACAAATGTTGCATTTGTTATATAATTTTTATCAGCCATGCATGGGTTATAATAGTGCCTTCAGGATTTTAGATTTCTTTTTATGTTTTTCTTTTCTGTTTTTTCTTTTTTCAGGTCATTTTCATAATTCTTTGTTTAAAATTTCCCCTTTTGTCTTGTGTCTCTTGAGAAGAAGGAAGAATTAGAAGGGATCCTAACGCGGTATACAACAACTGGTCAAATGATCAAGGGGGTATCCTTTGTCAATATGAAATCTGAAGTGAGTTTTGGATCCCTTTGTAAAAAGAGTGCTAGACTATCTTGGTGGTTACTAAAATATGTAATAATTGAATAGTATTTCTAAAAATAAATAGAAGCAGGATTATTTAATATAAAAAAAATAGTGACCACGATAATCGTGATTATAATAATGATAATAATAACTATAATCGTGATTATAATAACAACCATGACCATGATAATAATCATAGCAATAGCTCCAATATTGATAATAGTAGTACTAGCAACAAACAAAGCAATAAAAATAGTGAGGTGTGGGGCTTTTTTAAAAAGCTTGTGTGGCAAAAGAAAACAAAAACAGCTAAATGTAAAGTAACAAAGTGTACACATAAGCCATTTTTGTATGCAGGTGGTGGCTCGACTACTATATTATAGCAGCACTTAGAAAGTGCCCATAAGGCACAGTATGCTACGACAAAAGACTATTGCAAAAAAAAAAAGTCGCAAGATAGCACTATTGAAGAGTTATTCAAAAGTGTAAGTTCTTGCTTTTTTAATTTTTTTTTAGATTGTTCTAACCTTTTTTTTAAAAAAAAACTTTAGATGATATTGATAATACGAGACTTTGAAATATGTTCACCATATGGATTATTAATCATCAGTGCCTTCTTGTAATAATTGAGGATCCTGAATTTGTCAAAATTGTACAGTACTTAAATCCCAAGGCACAAATTATTAAAGCAGATACAATTAAGAATGTAGTTTTGACACTTTATAATTCAGAAAAACAAGAATTGAAGGTAAACATTAAATTTTTTTTAAAAAAGTATCAGAAACGATGTTTCTGCCTGTATATTTATATAGATCAGAACCAAATACCCATGATCTAATGATCAGGTGATAAATATGTTTTTTTATTATTTTACTAAGTACTTATATTCTGTAGATATACCTTTCCTCTATAAATTCTAAGATTTCTTTTATGTCAAACCTCTGGATGTCTCTTAACAACAAAGCTTCCAAGAAATACTAATCAATTTTGGGGAGACATGATGGAATAAATATTTCAAATGGATTCTTTAGTATACTAAAAGATTATAACATTGCATCAAAAGTAATTATTTTATAAGAACCTTATTTTCATTTTATTTTATTTTACTAATCATAATTAATCTAAAGTACAATGACATGTTTCAAATGCTATTCGAAATTGCTTATATAATTTCAAATAGCATTTTGAAGTGTGCCAATTTTTTTTTTTTCTTTTATCAGCTTCTTACTATCACACTTGACAATGCTACAAACAATGATATTTTTGTTAATGAATTAGAAATAAAGTTAAGAAAAGAAGCAAACTTTAACTGGAATCTAAAACATCTTTAGTTTTGCTGCTTTAATTATATCCTTAATTTGGCAGCGCAAGTAGCTTTAAATGAAATAAAGGAGCATATTCGCAAAGTATCAATATAAACTTTAGCTAATTGGAAATTAATACTGCTATTCGTATAACACCTCAACGTGTTGAGCTTCTTGAAAATTTATGTACTATATGTCATATCAAATTTTACAAACCTATCCTGAATTATCCTACTAGGTGGAATTTCACTTATGATATGATCAAAAATATATTATCTTTTAAGCCAGTAAGCCTATATTTAATTTCATATTGTTATATGTAGGGACAATAATTTTATTCTCTATAAATCTCTTAATGTGTAGTAACTGCATAGTAACTATGTATTTACGATTAAATTATGTAATTACTATATTGTTACTATGCAGTTACTGCGTATTAAGACATTTAAGTTTCTGTAAGTAGGTATATTAAATAGCTACTATTTACTTTGTCATATGTCATTTTATCTCAGTTATATTTCATACAGGTTACTTATTTGGCCTTGTTATATTTTGCAGTAGTATTTGAGATAAACAATACAAGTGTTTTGGTTATCAAATAGTGACTGGATTTATGTTAACACATGATTCGCAAATTAAGCTCAAAGATACTCAAATATACTCAAATCATATGATCGAATTATTTTCTAATTATTCGAGTCATGAAAATTAATTATCATTGTAAATGTATTACAAAAGTAATTCTGCTTATTTATAAGAGCAAATATCTCAAATTATAATTACAAAGCAGGAATATATATTAATTATTCATTAGAAATATTATATCCAATAAATTAATATTTCTATTCTGGATTAAGGTTTGTGCGTGAAATATAATTGGTAATACAAACTATTAACCATATCTAATTATTACTACGGTGATAATTAACTCACAAATTAAAATTTCATAATTCGAAGGGTAGTAAATTCGATTTACTCGGGTTGCAAGTTGACGAGTCCAATCACTATTATCAAAATAAAATAAAAAATTATTCTCTTGGTTGAATAGAGACAATTCTAATGATATATTTTGTAGGCGCTTAATAATCTTACTAGTTCTCATAACGATCTCTATAATTATGCAATTTCACATAGTCAATGGGCCATATTAGAGAAAATTGCTAAATTTCTTGAACCATTTAAGGATCTTATAGTCAAAATGTTATCTAGCACAAATAGCATAGCTTTCTGTATCATTCCTCTTTTCAATATAATCATCAATCATGTTGAAGACATAATTTCAAATATTAAAACAAAAAGTTAATTATACTTAATAACCTTGAACATTATTATAATTCGTAATTTATATTTATTTACTTATAAATGACTTAATTATTTAGCTTCATCACTCTCTATGGCGGCCACGGCAGTGAGAGAAAAACTTGTTTAAAACAAATGAAACTAAATTTTAATACTTTATCAAAAAAGAATTTCCAGAATATGAGATCAATAAAACAAAAACTCTGTAAATATTTTTTTAATTAAACTGTATTTTACATCTTGTGATGATAAATCATATAATTCTTGGGATATCAATTTTATTTTACAGTTGACTTTCTATAAGCGCATGCTCTTGGAGAATATCGACACTAGCATTAATCTTATTGGCACAGCATAGACAGCATTGGAATTGCATTAGGGTATTAATTTAACTACTAGCGTTATACATACAAAATTATTGAACGGATCAAATTATATGCATTTATAAAAAGAGGAGATACAATTGTAGAGTGCACTTATGGAGAATCGACTGTAAAATGAAATTATTTATAAATCTATTGTCCCTATATGGGCCAAAATTGAATTAATTAGAATAAAATTATTTTTTAGCTCATCTGCTTTTGTTGTGAGAAGTCCCATATATAGTAATACTGTATATGAAGTATTAATTAATTATTTTATTAGCCTATTAATCAAATAATTACAGTATATCAATTTATTAGAACAGGGTGAAGCCCACATTACGAGCTTGTAAAATCTGATGTTGATTGTATTTTACCTTCACATAATTATAGCAGATTTTACTAGCCCACAAGGTGTGAAATACAATTTTTTTTTTTTAGAAATTCTATACTTATATAAATTTCTTTTTTAAAATGCATGATCTTTTTGAAACAGTATACATACCCATTGCCGCTTCTAATAACTTAAGTACTGACAATGCAATAAAGTCAACCACACAAACATTGTTAGATAAAGACTTTGATGAAGACAATGAAGAATTTGATAAAATTGAAAGCTACATTTCTAAAAAAACTTGCAAATAAAGAAACAGATGTATTAGCATGGTGAAAAGTAAGTAATAATAAATATTTTATCTTATTAATAATTTATTGATATTAATATAATATTTAGCACACCCATTGCATCTGAACATGCCTTTTCTACCAGAGGAAATATAATAACAGATAAGGGGTCCAGTTTAACACCAAAAACCATATGAGCAGCACAATGCCTTCGTTTGTAGATAATGGAACCTCTAAAAGGAAAGCAAGGAAGTTTGTAATAATTATTTTCTATGTAATTAAAAGTACATAAATTCCAATTTTTTTACCTTGAATAAAAGACAACTCATCGGGTTCACCATATGGGGGCATCAGTAGAAACCAAGCAAATTGAAAATTTTTTAAAAATGATTTTTTTTTATTTAGCTAATGTAAAAATTAATGACTTGGTAATGGGCTTCATATTAATTAATAAAATTTTGAGATATTCAAGTTTAAATAATTTGGCTGGAAATAGATAGAAATCACTACCTAGAGTCTGCTGACTGATTTACATTACATAATTGATAATCACCTTGATCAGATAATGCCGTAAACAAGGTCGACTTTGATCATTGTTTATGTGAGTTTGTATAACACAACACAAAAATCACATTATCTCAAAAACTCAAATTTGTCAATTTGCTTGGTTTCTACTGACGCCCCCATATAGTAGATCTCAAATCATTAAAATCATTCCTATTCTTGACCCTGTGTTGATCATAAACCTAATATATTTTATTTTACAAAAAGTAAAGAAAGAGAGAGAGATTAATAAGCAATACCCTTATCTGTTATATATATTACAGATATTAGAAATTAATTGACTATCGATTTACATACTAGTATGTATGTAAATTGGATCCGATTACAAATCAAGACCCATGACCCATAATTATCATGAATAATTCAAGTTCAAGAAATAGAAAAAATACTTATCTGAGAATACCAACTGTGCATCCCGTGACTGCTGCAGCACCAAAAAATCTTAAAGAATCTTAATAATTGCATTAAAGAACTTAAATTTAGGGCCGCATTTTATTATAATATTATTGCATGGATTCCTTTTAATGTTAATACAGTAGATTACATAATATTCAACGCAATTTAGATTAGTGGGTAGTAAACTGAAGTGTATAAGCTAAAATGCAATTTCTGATACAATAAAGAGTGATATATGATCATGCTTCAATATATAATTCTTAAATTTTAGAGAACTTAAATGAGTAAATAAATTGAAGCAGCTTACAAACATATGAGGTTTAGCATAAATAGAGATGTGACCCAATATCTAAATTTAATATAAAAATGGATATCTAATAGATATCAGATTAATCTTTAAAATAAGCATGTTTGATAATATTTTTAAAGTTTGATCTGGGATTTTATTAAACCAAATCTCTTAACCCAACATGTAAATTAAATTTATTTGGTAAACAGTTATTATCTAACTTAACAAACTATATTACAAATTTTATTGCATCAAGAAAAGTAGTTATTCGAATTAATTCAAAATTTATTTGGTAAACTATTATTACCTCACTTTGAAGTTTACCAAAAAATAAAAATAGTAAATGAATTAATTTTAACTCCATACATAACTGATTATGGTAGTTATGCTAGATTTGTGTATTGGTTTTGACTATTAAAACTCAAAACATGTTTGGCAAACTTCAAATCAAACTCAAATCAAACTTATAATTGTGTTTGAGTTTGGTTTGAGTTTGGTAATACTAGTTTGAGTTTGGGTTTGCTGTTTGAGTTTGATTTGAGTTTGAAGTTTGATCAAACCCAAACCAAACCCAAATCATACTTCGGAGCCCTAATCTACAAACACCAAGTGTAGCAGAAAGAGTTAACTTCTTTAATAGCTGGTCTTCAGAGATAGATGAAGGATACATAACTATTCTTGCGGGAGACTTCAATACAAACTTTAACCCACAGGAAAATAGAATAAGTCAGTCTTCACCAACAAGTGATTCTACAAGAGAATTGCTTTCAAATTTAACATTAGAGTATATTGATACCATAGCAGTTACAGCCTGCACAAAGCCTTATTATCAGAATACACAAGGAGGCCACATAATAGCTACAAGATTAGATTATATTTTCATTGATTCAAATCATGGGCACCTCTGCAAGAAGACCACAACCCAGTTTGGTAACTCCGATCACTTGCTAGTAAAATGTGAACTGCAGTTGAATATAGAAAAACCTAAGGCAAAACAATGGAGATTTGATAAAAATAGCTGGCAAAATCAACTACTCAAAGCAGAAGTAATTGAAGAGGTACAAAGTATTACAAACTTCTCAAGGTGGGATCTACATAAATATAGAATACAATCCATAATCAGAGCCTTTAGACCACAACCTTTACCAGAAAAAAGGATTCAGAAGCTGCAAAAAAGATTAACCAAAATTAACAATGAGACATCTAGCATAGAAAACTCAGACCCTTTCTGACAAATAGCAGACTAAATCAAATATGAAATGAATCGAAAAAGGAGAAAAATCCACAAAATTCTTCTATTCACATTACAAGACCAGAAGTAATACTTCAGCAAGCAACAAAATTCAGATCTCTGAACATAGTCAAATAAACAATCTGGCTAACAAATTACAATATATGAAGAATATCTATAAAGATATCTACAAGGCAGAAAACAACTGCACAGCTGTAGCAAATCTCTTCACTCAAGGCTTAATACAAGTCTCAGAGAGTCAAAACAGAATGCTAGTAAGCTTAATTTCTGAAGAGGAAGTTAATGAGATTTTAAACCAGCTTCCAAATAACAAGTCTCCAGGTTTAGATGGCTTTACATATGACATATGAGCCAATTTTTTTGATTTTTGTAGATCCTTGTCTATCAAAACACTCAAAATTGCCTTATTTGGGTTTAATTCTGGTCGAATATGCAGATCATTCGGCCTGGGGGATGAGTTGTAAAACTCATCACCCAGGCCAAATGATCTGCATATTCGACCAGAATTAAATCCAAATAAGGCAATTTTGAGTGTTTTGATAGACAAGGATCTACAAAAATCAAAAAATTGGCCCATATGAGTTCTATAAGGGAATCAAAGAGGAAATAGTCCCAATACTTACAGGTCTATTCAATTATCAGCTAGAAAATAGTTTGACACCCAGATCGTAAACCAAGAGCATCATCACTTTGATTCCGAAAAAATCAGATAATCTAGAAAACATAGACAACTGGCACCCAATTTCACTTACCAACTGTGATGTTAAAATATTTATAAAGATCCTAGCCAATAGAATTAATATTATCTGCAAATCGATTATTGGTCTATCACAACAGGCATATATATATAAAGGGAAGATCAATTACAGATGCAGTATTAGACATTATTACTATTATGAGAAACCAAAAAGACTAGTCAGCATCACACTGGTTGCTGCTGCTTAATCAGCAAAAAGGCCTTTAATCGGATAAGTCACGATTTTATTCTTCTGGTATTAGAAAGGATGAATTTTGATACCAAGTTTATTAATATCATCAAAAGCTTATTTCACCTTCAAACTACACATATCGCTCATATCAGAACCAATCCAAGTTGAAAAAGAAGTTAGACAGTGGGACTCGCTCTTACCTCTGTTATATATTCTAGCTTTGAATCCACTTATCCTTAAAATTCAAGAAGAGTTGAATAGAATAAAGACAGCAGACCACTACTTCAAAGTTATAGTATACACTAACAACTTGACAGTAGGAATAGGATCTTCTTAAAATTGGGAGAAACTTATAGCAATTCTGCAAAAATATGAACTAGCCTCAATGCAAAAATTAATCAAATGTACTTACTCAATCAAGATTTTTTAAAATAGCAGATGACAATACTCCATTCAAAATCCTGGGTTATGAAATAGATCGTAAAGATACCCCAAAAAATGAATATGGGAAAACTTAACCAAAAGCATTAAGCAGAAAATACAGAAGATCTCTAGTAGAAACCTATTCTTCAAAGGAAAAATTTTATTATCTAAAGCTCTTCTCATCTCCAAAATCTGGTATTTGGCATACCTGCTTCCACCCCAAAAAAAGCAACTTGACAAAATTAACACATTGATATACAACTGGGTTAAGAATAAATCAAAATTACTTCCGCATTATTCAACTTTCCAGCTAGACTATAATAGAGAAGGACTAAATGCTCCTGTTCTTAAGGATACTCTTGATGCCAGACTCTGCTCCATCTAGATAAAGCTATTTACAGCAGATAGCTTCTGGGCTAGAGTTAAACAAATCTTAATCTTACAAAGAATACAAGACAAAAGAAATATATCAATAGTATAAGCATTAACAAGATCTCTAGTTAAGCTTAAAGGGTTGCCAGAAGACTGGCAACCATACTTAACAGCCTGGAAAATACTAAGAGGCACAGTGTTATCATTTAGCAGCTGGCCCTGGGAACCTACACAATTAAAATATGTAATCAATCCAGATATCAATTTACTGTTAAAAAAGCAACAGAATTTTTAAGACAACTGTCAATACAGCCCACAGCATCACAGTCCCCAATATATCTACAAGAAAATTCTGCAGACCCCTTTGGTTGGTTAGGAAGTAAAGGGTTAATGAATAAGAAAAAGAACATCTTTTGGAGACTGCAAAACAAAGCCCTTCCACTAGGATATCGTCTTAGATATATAGATAAAGATATAGATAGAAGTTGCTCAGGTTGTCCGAAAATAGACAAACGGTTGAACATTTTGCTCTGAGATGTAATATTAGTCATACAATTTGGGAAATAGGCTACTTGCACTTGAAGAATTCATCCTCAGTTGCCACCCCACAATGTCTGAAAGAAATATTTATAGCACAGAACATACCAAATAATGGTAGAAGAAAGGCTGCAATATGGTTACATATTAATATTCTATATGAAACATGATATTGGTACACCCAGGCCCGCTAGGGAAATAACATAATGAGTGAAGAAGTAGTAAAAAAAGTGGCCAATTTCAAAAAACTCTTTCCGGTACATCACCGGAAAATTCGTTCCAAACAAAATTTTGACAAAAAACTCCCCCTTTTCTCAAACGAACTTAAAAGAACCAGGGCCTTAGTGCCCGCGAAAAGAAAATACTTCGTGACAAACATGGGCAAACAACAAAACAAG
>CAJVPY010004249.1:0-12874 GCA_910591965.1 Dentiscutata erythropus | reverse complement strand
AACTATGTAATTTCTGCCGAATAATAAATTTATTGGGCAGACGAATCATAATAAGCTGCCGGATAAATATCGGATATCAGACTTCTGATATGCTACCGATATGCTAAAATCAGGGGTATATCGGGAGTGTTGTTATTCCGATATTTACCCGATACTTGCTCAGAGGTGCGCGCTATTTCGAGACGCGCATGGGCGTTATTTCGAAACCACCCAACCCATGCTATTTTTAGGGGACGCGATTTTCGAAATCCGCTATTTCGAGAATTTACGGTTACTCGGCAATTAAAATTTCTGGATTAACTAAGAACCTAAAAGATAATTATTATATAATGGTTATGCAATACGCAAAACAAGGAAGCCTCTGAAAATTATTAGATAATAAATATAATGATTTAGGCTGGAGGATAAATTATGTAACTTATACGTCTGATGGGCTTTATATAATTCACAATACCAAATTAGTGATAAAGATTTTCATTCTGAATAGTTAACAAAGTTCTTACTGATTTTGGCTTATGTAAACCGGTGTCTTAAGATCATGTGAGAAGTTTTATCCATATCATGATATTTCACATGATAATGAACTAGCAATTCAAATTTGTTATGGTCTTAGACCTAAAATCAGATGTGAAAGTTCCTCAACTACTTCTGGAGTTGATAAACAAATGCTTAGACGCTGAGCCTCAAAACCGACCAACGGCTGAAGAATTAAAGATACTCTTAAGAAGTGTTATTACAATCTAGAGAGAAAAGAAACTATACTATATGAACAAGTTAAAAAAATTGAAATTTAACTAAAAAAGTTTCAATATATGGTCAAGAAAGTCAAACACAAATTAATTATCAGGCACACAATCAGGCTATTTATACAAGTCGACTTTTAAATTTTCAAGATCCTCTAATAATGTTTGGAAAGAAACAGACAGGCGATATTTAAAAAGAATTAATATCCTCTGATCGCTTTTCACTTTCTTAATATTTGTATTATTTATTATTTTTAATTTTGTATTTAGATCAATAAACATAGTTGCTAACTGATTTAACAAAAAAATTTACTTTTAAAATTGCCTATGTTTACAAATTAGTATTAGACATGTAATTATTACAAAACTAAAAAATTGTAAAATTTTGCACCATAAGGTTAGTGCATCAAGAAAAAAAAAAAAAACAGATAATAATTAATTAGGAGCCAAAAAGAGAATACATGTTTGGATGATAAAGTTATCTCCATAATAGTAGTATTATATTTAGAATTATTAAACTCTGTTTTAAACTTTTTTTATAAATGAAAATTGTAATTAAGAATCATTATATATTTGTATAAAACTTGGGTTTTTATCGCAGAGCATGTTAACATCTATATAATTCAAGAAATTATGAAAAGCTTTTTATTAGCAAAAACTATTAATTTCGCATTTTTTACTCTATCTGTCTTATCGTTATATATAATTGAAAGCGTAATTATGCGATTGGAAGAATTCAGGCAGCAAAAGGTGTCAGGAATAAATTCAGTTAAGGGCTTTCTTTATGTTCGTATAATACATTGGATTGGTAGTTTTTAAATAACAACGATAAGCAATTTGAATTGAAACGATGATATGCATCTAGAAATTAGCAAGTGAGATTGTGCCAGGTATCATAGTAACAGCAGAGTAAATGATTTCCTGACAACTCGAAGTAGACCGGTTGTTAAAATAGGAAATTAGCAAAATTAGGAAATTACAACGCGGTATGGTTAGTGCCACTCAATAACTGATGTTGGTATTTATCTTGTAACTATAATATTTACGCTCCTCACTTCCTTATAGATTCATGAATACTCGGTTCTCATGACAACTGACCGGTCGATTCAACCGAATAATCTTGTCATGCCAGAAATGTATGGCATTCAAACCCCTATCTTGAAGCTTTTGGGGTGGCCAGTATGGCTTAGTAACAACAAAATCTTCACGAGAAAAGTGTACGATCCACACTTCTTGGGGGCAAAGGCGTTTAGCATACTTAAAGACTTGGTCGAAATGGCCGTTTAGTTTTGAAACCGATGCTGTCGCTAAGAGCTCAATAAGAGCTTCAGGATGGGGCTATCAGGTTTCTTTATCGTCAAGTCGCAGTAATAATGATGGTGGTTGCATTATCTCCAATAATTTGATTAGCCAAGGGATCTTTCCAAGTTAACCCTTGAATAGGAGTCTTCTTTACACCTAAGTATAAATACTGATAAAGAGAAGTATCATTTCCGAGTTTCCTTTTTAACCTATTGATATTTTTTCGATCTGGCCTGGTCTAAGCGGTTGTTCCTTATCCGTTTTGATTGCTCCCATAGCAAATAAGGAACACACGCCTTCAAAAGCATGTTAGATTTCAGAAATATAAAAATTTTCATCATTAAAAATAACATCGTTCAATTTTTACTCTTTATCATGTGAGAAATTGTATATCACTGGAGATCTTTGTTGGCAATCCTCACCTAACAAGAAAAAATTATACTGTAACTACGGAATAATTTCATGTATAATATGTGATTGGATGTATGACCAGAAAGAACGCCAAGCATTTGAAATTGTTAGGGATTATTCGACAATGGAAACATCCCACCAAAAAAGTCGGGTGGTACTTAGATCGGCGCTTTGTGATGCATAACGATAATGCAAGATTTAAGTTCAAGTTTTAGTTATGTGCAACTTCAAAGATACTGCGAAACGAACCTACGCGTGGTCCGAAACAACTATCTCCGACCTTCAACTAAAAAATGAGCAGCATTAAATTTTAGTTATACTAACATTCTCTTTTATATCAATAATATGGAATTTCTTATTAACTATATTGCGGAATGGATGAACGATTTTGCTGGATATAAGGGTATTTAAATTCAAAGCTCTCGAAGTTGTGATTTGATTTAAATTCAATGTTTAAATATTTGACAAGACCAATTACAAGGCTTTAATGAAAATAGCCATAAAAGTAGGTATTTATTAAATATTAAAAATACAATGTTCTCTCCCTTAATAATCTAAAAAGTTTTTGCCATTCTAAGGAAAGGATGCGCTTCGGTATTAAACACATAAGTATCTAGTGATATAAGATCGGGTGGACTAAATAGTAAGTATAAATATTTTAACGTTTCGGCCAAGAAAAAACTATATTTTTTAAATAAAAATATTCAGAATCAGATAATAGCAATGATAATAACATGATAAAATAGCAAAATACATGTATGAGTTACCTTTCCATATTATTATTCTGTAAAACTTTTTCTGAATTTACATTTACTAATCCTGAATAAGCTGAAGATGTTTTACACCATTTTTCAATAGCCTGCAATTATAATAAACCAACATTTTTAGATTTATTAATGAAAAAAAAAAAATTATAGTTCGACATTACCTGCCATATTTTCCATCCTTTTTCTTGATATGTTT
Organism: Dentiscutata erythropus; assembly: GCA_910591965.1. Classification (NCBI taxonomy): domain Eukaryota; kingdom Fungi; phylum Glomeromycota; class Glomeromycetes; order Diversisporales; family Gigasporaceae; genus Dentiscutata; species Dentiscutata erythropus. The sequence continues at coordinate 9,455 of CAJVPY010004249.1, read as the reverse complement.
TATCGCCTGTTACTCTATATAGAATAAATAAACTCTCAATGGTTTCTAATTAAAATAAAATTAATAAAGTACCAAAATTATAAGTGTACATTTCATCAGAAAACCGTAAAAAATATATTTTTAAAATATAACAAATAAATACCTGGCCTTAATTTATACTCATGATTCATTTTAAGTACACCATCTGGAAGATTCTTGTCTTTCCAACTATTCTTAAGTTTTTTTTCTGATTCGTTATACGTATCATTGCTTGACATATACCAGAGATCCTCAGGACCAATTCCGGTGTATGTCATTTCATAAGCCCAATAACATGATTCTGCCAATTTTATTGCAAGTTCGAGGTCTTGAGGTCTATCAAGAACTTTTGATCCGATGGCAAGCATCCCGGGAACAAAACATGTCTAAAAAATAAATAAAGTTTTTTTTTTTAAAAAAATAAAATAAAAAAATAAAATAAAAAAATCAGAAAAGATTGTTACTTGAAATTACCAAATGTTGTAGCTTCCCAACAAATGATTCAAAGGATAGTTCGCCAATGAAGACCAAATCTGGTCGATCATCAATTTTACCATCCTTGATAAGGTGCTTATGCATACTATCAATTGATTCAACGTCTACGTAAAACCATTAAAACCCTATTAGACAGTAAATAGTGAATTATATAAATAGTTTTATATACACATACACATCTTTCGAAATTGATCGATTGCACCTCCAACCATAATGTATTGCTTTATTAAATACTATTTACATAAATTAATTAAATGGTTAAATTTGAGAAAAATAAGCTAGTTTTGGATAAAAATAAATAGATTTTATATCGCAAACCTCATAAAAACTGTCACCAGCACCACCAAAGGTTATGTCGTCTAATCAAATTAACAAGTACTTATTAAGTAATATGTTAATGATATTGAACATTAAATTTAAATTCAAAGAAATTAAGACTTACGTCCTACGAATTCACCAGTTTCTATTTTATGAGAAGAATGTATGATAGAAATATGTAAATATTAAAACAAAAGGATTCTATAATTAAACCACAGATTTAATCAATGAATATCGGGTGCATGCCATAGATCCGCCAAATACCCTGTATATCAGCTCACATCGGGAGGTAGATCGATATCAGAAACATAACAATAAAATATTGGGATATCCCAATATCTTACTTTTAAGCCCAAAGTTAGTGTTGGCATTTAAACCGGCCAAAAAACGGCCAATTCGGCCAAATTCATATGTTTTTAGGCCAAACAAATTTTGTTTGGTCGATAAAATTGCCAACGCTGCCCAAAGTGCTAAGAGTGAGATATCAGGGTATCCCAATATTGTGTTATTTTATCGATATCGATCTACCTCCCGATATCTTACCAATATGCTGCCAATATGCAACTGATATACAGCAAGTATTTGGCGGATCTATGGCAGACTATCGAGTACTTATCTCCTGGTATGTACCCGATATTCATTGATTCAACCTGTGAAAGTTTATAATAAAATAATAATTCAGACCATGATCCAAGAATAAAGGATATAGTCCAGGGATAGGCTTTGGTATATCGTCGAGAGCTTGTGTAATATTATTAACCTTAAAATAGCAAATATTATACAGTTGTTAATAAGAATGATAATCTACACTATATTACTAAATGAATATATAGTAGCTCACCTTAAAGAAAAACTCGCTATTGCCCGTTAATTGAGATAATTTCATAAATTCTAACTGCAAAGTTCCAATTTGAGCCAAAATGGCTACATTCCATGGTTTTCTAAACTTTTTAGCTTTATTCCTGTAATTGATAGAATTAAATAAAGACATAAATATTAAAGTATACAAATAAGAAATAACAAACCATTTAAGATTCCAAGAATCGTAGGGATACCCAGATTCACTATTAAAAGAAGGTAATAGAGCGTTTCCTAATTCTAACGCTTTGTCTAAAAATATAGGATCTTTTGAAAATTCATAAGCACTTAATAAACTTCCTAAATAACGAATAGTAGTCTCAAATACACTAATAGAATCTTCGCTTGTAGAAAAATCTACAGTTTCAACAAAATTTCTTGAACGATTAAATTCCTCTTTTAAATCCATTATCCACATAGTATCTAATGAATCAACAATTGTTGCACCCCAACCATTAAAATTATCATGACCAATATTAGATACAGGTTCTAATTCATCCTTTCCCCAAGCATATTTTGTATATCCGTTCCAAGCATGTTGAAAACCTTCCTTTATTGATTCACGTCGATTTTCTCGAATTAATTTTTCATTTAATGTTTCTGGAGTATTAAAATGATATTGTATTTTAGGAAGACGACTAACATTTTTTAAATATACTTGTGATCCGATATAATATGAAATTTTAGAAGAAGGGTCAAACCAATTAATTGAATAATCAAAAATATTTAAAATAAAAATGAATTGATATGATAGAAAACCAATTATAAATAAAAGTATTAAAGTAATTCGAAAACGAGTATTTAGTCTCCATGGTATTTTAGCAGTAAGTTTCCTCATTGCTTGTTTAAACACTATATCTATAAAAAAAAAAGATAATTACAGTAAAAGAAAAGAGAGTAGGAAAAAGAAAGAAAAGAAATGTTTTTTTTTACGCTGATCGTCAATCAAGTATTTTATGCCAAATTTGGTTCGTGTAATGTCATCTTTAAGACAAATTATTACCAATATAAAAATAAGATTAGTAAATGCTTGATTTAATTAGTTACACTTTGTAGACAGCGTGGTTAATGCTGGCCATGCTGCACATATAGGATCATGCGTCCTCTGTGTCGGCATATTTGTCACGTGATTTATGCTTTATTATCTCGTGAAACATTTTGTGCTAACCTAGTGTGGGCTAAACAATTTTGCAGAATCCGAAATAATTTGCCTATTTAATAAGGTTGGAGTTTTCGGTATAATCCAGAACAAAATTTTTTAATAGTAGGTGGTGAAGAACAAATATCGTATTATGGCAATTTAAAGCGTTGAATTATGTTCTTTCGAATTAAATTTTGTACAGTACATAACAGTTAAATATTACACTAGTTTGTGTAAAAAAGTCTGTGTAAATTACCCATTTACTTACACCAATGAATGATAACCAAAAATAAATCGAAACTATCGAAATTTCTAATTTCCTTGCATGATTTATTTGTCATAAAATTCATAATTATACCTTTTTTGTTTCATAAACCGGCTAAAAAAAATTATTATAAAAATTACCGGTATCCGTATAAGTTACGTAATTGTCAAATATAGATAAATTATTTCAAGAATTAGGTTTTAAATTTTTCTTTCAATAAATTAATCGTTATGCATGTAAATGTTAAAAGTAAACAGTTAGATACATTATTATTCTCGTTGTTCGTGTTAGCGTTTCATAATGAGTTTCAAAATTAAAATGCAAGATTACGTCATTTCGTACTTCGAATCAAATAAATAGCGTATAACCCGGAAGTGGGTTATATGCACTTTATACAGTACTTAGGGTCAACAATTAAATTTAGCAACATGCTGTAATGTGTTTTTTGGGGGATAACTATTTACTAGCTTTACTGACCCTTTAATGCTAACTCTAAATCAGGCTAACCTTAACTCTAAATCGGACCAACCTCAGTTGCCAAATCCACCGGCCATTGTTTTTTTTTTTTTTTTGAAAAAAAAAATCCTTAAGTGTTAGAAATTTATTAGTCATGGTTTCAGTTTAAATTTTATGGAAATGAGCCGCTATTGAGCAGAATTATTTTGCATTCGAAATTATTTTATAGTTAAATTCAAACTTCAAGGACCACCCTAAGAATTTATCCGTCGGAATGGCGGGTGGTGGACGATCACGAGGGTTTAGATTATGATCGCCCACCACTGACAATAATTTGGGATATTTGAATTTAGCTTAATAGCTGCCCCGCCTTGTTTATGCTTAGTGTTAAAAATATGCTGTACAAATATACATGAGTGACGGGACGTGAAAACCTGAAAATCATTTCACTCATTATCATCGCAGTGATATGTACCCCTATAAGAATTAGGGTAGATATCACTGAGATGAGAATGAAATGATTTTCAGGTTTTCACGTCCCGTCACTCACATTATTTTACTTATTTTTTGTACAGTAATTGTTAATTTTTGTGCAAAAAACAATACATGCGCAACGAATTTTTAATACTGATTTTTGCTTCAGGAGTGCAGCAATTGCTATACAATGATTAGTGTGATTAGTGTGATGTAGTTTAGAAATAAATTCTCTAACACACTCACGATGCTAAAAATAGAGGTTTGGGCCGGCTTTATTTTTCATATCTTAGTTTTTAGCGTTGCTACTCGCATGATTTTAGTTTTTAGTACTCCGATATTTGAGATTTTAGATTTTAGATTCCCGGAGTCGATGTCATTTCTGAATCAACAAATAACCTGGAATCTGTATGGATTTTACCCAATTGATTAAAAAACATCTATTTTTATTCCTCAGCAAAGCGGGTAATAAATGCATTATTTTCCCATTTTATTAATTGACGGCCAGAATCTATTTCCAAACTGAGTTTAAAATGCAAAAAATAACACGTAAATTCCTATTAGTAAAACGGGAATAACTTTATAAATTTGCCAAGAAAAACCTTTGTGTAAAAGTTTAATGTGTTTTAAAGTTTACCTTATTTTATATATAGTTATTATATGTTTAATTTTAATGAACTTTAAAGCATTATAACCTTTTACAACCTGACCAGTAACTTTGTTCTTTATAATAAGCTCTATAAAATTGCCAAATAACTTTTAAAAGTATTGCTTCTATAAAAAGTTGGCCCATTTTAAAGTTATGCTATTTTTACTGTCTAGTATAGATTTCTAGCACCATATTGGGATATGAAAATTTAAAGTTCGAATTCACATTTTCACTTAGTTTTGCCTTATTTCTATAGTTCTTCTGATAAATTACCGATTTTGCCTTTTTAGAATAGCGATAGAACTTGAAAATTTTCTCATATTTTTTGATTAATTATGTGGGAGGAAATAGAAAAAGGGTAAATGTTTTCTAAATAAAAGTTTTTTTTTCAACTTTAAGTTAAACTATCTCAACGATTACTAACTAAACCAAATTTAATAAAATTTTTTTGTTTCAATTCTATATAGCTATAGAATTAAAAAAGTTTTTTTATTGAATTTTGATTTGGCAGTTGTTGAGATATTTTTATTAAAATTTTAAAAAAAGTTACTAAAAATTATTTGTCCCTTTTCTATTGACTTCCCCCAATGTTCAAGAGATTCACAATTATTAAATGAGAAAAAAAATTCCGACAGTATTTAAAGTAAACGCTTGATTTTCTTTTATGCATTATATATATGATACGTATTAAAGCTGCTTTATGATACAATATCAATAAGTGATGTGGGTCGTTCACATGTCGATTCCAAATCTATTATTTACATAATCAAGAACCTACACGTTACTATCGAGCTAAATTGTGCATACATTATGCTTGTTCTCCTGACAATTATAATCTATAAATATTTCAGCGCGAAAAATCTCTATTAATAGTCCACTATGATTTCCTTAACGAGGCAAATGTGTGCTATTATGGATGGTTCTAAACTGTTAATTGTAATTCTGATAGGATTTTTAGAATCATAATACAGTCAATAGGGTTGTTAAAACTTACTCGACAACATACTTACATGGTAAGTTACGGTAGTTATGCATGGCCTTTATGTAAGTTACAATATAGGTATTAAGGCTGGCCGAATCATGTAACAACTTCTACCGGCATTAACATTAGGCCAACCTTCAAGTTATTTAGAGCTTATATAACCTACAAGTAATTTACGTAAGTTAAATAAACCTTACATCAGTAAAATGGTATCGGTTTTGAGAGGCTATCGGATTTGAGAAGATTCTCGTGATTGGTAATTATAAATGGTCTAATCAAATTATGGAAATTTTATATTGAATTGGGTTCAAATGAACTCGGATTAGTCAATTGACTCGACAAAAATATTATTAATCGATGATTAATTGAAAAAATTTTTACTTGATCAAATAAAATTCAATTCCCTTGATCGAGTATAATCGATCAATTTTACGATCTGAATCAATTAATATAAGATCTAATTAGCCAAAAAATAGTTTGATACACATCACTCTGGTTATATCGACACTTTCAAAAACAAAGAAACTGTCTGATACAGTATATCCAGATGTCGGTTTAACCAGAAGTATTTTCATACCAGTATAATTTAAAAAAATGTTATTATAGGCAGATGTTGTCACATGCTAAAATGACATAAACTGTTTATAATTTAGCCCCGATGGCTCAGATAATTTGTGGGATAGAAATTAAGCCTCTAAACAATAATGTGAGTTCTGTTTAAGCCTTTAAGTTATAAAAAGAACGTAACTTGGTTAAGGTTGGTTACAACTCTTATGTGCGAGGAAGGGGCACATAAGCTCACTAACTCCCTTATATTATATAAACCAAATCACCAACGTCACGCCTATACTTGTTGGCAAAACTAAAAATCTTCAAAATCTAACCCAAACCCAAATCCCAAATGGATAAACCCAAATCCAAAACTGGACAAATCCCAATCCCAAATCCCAAACCTATCCCGAACCCAAACTCAAAACCCAAACCCAAATCTTGTTTTTGGAATTTGGAGTTTTCCAAAGAAAAACTTTTTTCTTTACTAAACAACCCTTCTTTCAACTTCTAAGTAAAGTCGTAGAGGAGTGTCTTGTGATCAGAATAGCAGTTAAGACATTGAAATTGGCCTAGTGAATTATGAGATATAAGCATTTTAGTCTTTGTAACTATATGTTTTTTTCTTTATTTATATTAAGAAAACATATAATTGCAAAGACTAAAATGTTTATATCATGATTCACCAGGCTAATTTTAACATTTTAACTACTATTCTGATCACAAAACAAATTCCAAAGACAAAATTTGAGTTTGGGATTTGAGTTTTGGATTTGGGTTTGAGATTTGGGTGGGATTTGGGATAGGTTTAGGATTTGGGATGGGTTTGGAATTTGTTCAGTTTTGCTATATAGTATTTTTAAATATAAGTGAACAAACCTATTTGTTCAGGTTTGTCTATAGCTCAATCCCAAATCCTATAGGTTTTGCCAACAAGTATAGTCATACCTTTAGTAAGTTGCTTTATATTATAAAGTCTATATTTTATAAAATAAATTATTAAACATATGAATCACCTCATATCAATATTTATTATATCAAGATGTATAATTATTTAAGTCTGTCTAATTTGCTAAAATACATATCACTCTTGTTATATTGACAGTTATAGAGTTCCTAAGTTTAATTTGGTCTCAGTTTAAGTTTGATTAAACTTCAAACTCAAACCAAACTCAAACCATGTATTTTATAAAATTTGAATTCAAACTCAAACCCAAATACAAAATAGTCAAATTCAAACCAAACCCAAATATTATTATAAGTTCAGTCTGAGTTTGTTTTGAAATTTGACAAACTTGTTTAGGTTTAAATAACCCATCTAGTTCTAGTTCTAAATTCTGGCCAATTTGCTGAATTTTAGTTGTGCTACTAATTTATCTTACAAGATAATTGTGATATATTGTCAAGTTATCTAGCAAACTCATATAATTATAAAAAAATTTTTTCTTGTTATTTTTTCATGTGTTATGATATAATTATATTACTCCAATATTCAAAAAATAAAACTTAGCAAGCGACTCCCTATCAATCATGATCATAAATTGCCAGATAACACCAATACTGAGCAAATTGTTAAATATAGTAATTTGGCTCAAACAGACAAATAATTGGCTAACACATGTCGCTATGCAGCACATATTAGCTAATCATTTGTCCATTTAAGCCAAATTACCATTATTCAACAATTTTTGCCAGTATTGTATACTTATTTTCATTTAATTTTAGTAGAACCTTTGCTTCTCTCTTCTGAGTATACACTTTTGTATAATAAAAGCATTAGATAGTTATTGTAGTAATAAAAATGTGAGTAGTTTTCTTGCTATAACAAAGGGTTAGAAATCTGTTTTGGCTTGGTGGGTATTTCTTGTATAGAAAAGTAGTAAGAATACTGTAATATAATTAGTGGTTAGTATTAACTTTCTTAACACTTATATATTTTATTTTTTAGATATTAAATTATCTTTGTCTTCTTTCTGCTAGTTTCCTGCTTTATTACTTTTGATATTTGATTTCTTTACCTTTTTGGATTTAATAATAAAAATTTATAGAATTTACCTCCAATCAAGAACAATTTTTGGAGCCTCTAGGCTCAAAATTGAATTTCTCTTCTGAATCTCAAGATTTAGCGAAAATGTTATATAATAAACTCCATAAAAAACAGAATTTGATTGAGATTCATAATACAATTGTATTTGCCATTGGTTATACTTTTCCTAACTAGAAAATTGCAAAGCATTATATTTCTTAATATGGCTGCCAAAAAGGATTTATAGCAACTAAAATGCATAATAAAACTGATCATAATAGATGTTTAATGAATTTATATTACAAATATAAATTCAGTGAGATGTATAAACTAAAGAAAACAAATAATTTACAAAACCAATATAATAAAGGTTTTAAGAAACTAAATTGTAATTGGCAAATTAATTTTTTATATACAAAGGGTCTGGTTTGTATTACTATTTTTAATGATCATCATACCAAGTATCAGCTTTCACCAGACACCAATATTTCTGTTCCCATAAATCGCTGGTTCTCTAATAATTGTTGTGAGGAAATTCATTACTTGGTTGTAAATGGCTAGTGTGACTTATCAACAATAAGATCCTTTATGTCTGCCAAATTTCCTAATTATCTTTTTTTAACATGGGATTTTGCCAATATTGTGGCCTAGTTACAATGTAAATATAATATGGAAGAAAATAATACATTTTAACTTTTAACATAGCTTTATGAATATAAAAAGATAGATCTCAATTGGTATATCAAGCTTTAATAGATTCTGTTAGTAATTATCTTCATGGAATTTTTTGGATAGATCCAGGTTAATGTGAAGATAGATTAGGTTTTGTAATATAATAATTCAGAACAATACAGCCCAAACAAATCATTACAATTTTCCTTTGTATTTTTTTTGTCCTAATTGATAATCACAATAAAATACAAATTGCAGTACAGGCTTTGATGTCTGATGAAACCATTGAGTCTTTCCAGTGGGTTATAAAACAATTAAAAAAGGCAACAAGTGTTTTTCCAAGAGTTTTAATAACAAACAAGGATCTTTCGATGAAGTATATTGTAGCTTACCGTATTACCATGGAATAGCGCACATGGGCATTATTTCGAAAATCGCATTCCCTTAAAATAGTATACTTGGCTTCAAAATAACACCCATGCGCGTCCCGAAATAGCGCGCACCTTATATAGTATACTGTATAAATAATGTACGTATTTCTATAACTTTAAG